>JAQQSU010011486.1:0-12154 GCA_028627135.1 Pseudochirops cupreus
AAAAAAAAAAACAAGATATAGACAAATAAGACAGTATTAAGGAGCAACAATGAGTTTCTTTCAGAAGGGCAAAGTTAGGATTTTACCTGAGACCTAAAGGAAGTCATGGAAGTCAGGAGATGTGGATGAAGAGGAAAAAGTATTCTTTTCATTTGTGACAGCCAATGAAATTTCCTGAAGTAAGGAGATGGAGTGTGATGTCCAAGAAACGGAAAAGGGACCAATGACAATTAATTGCAGATTATGTGGGGCAGATTAAGCTGCAAAACTCAAAAGCTAGAAGGACTATGACAGATTATGAAGGTTTTTAAAAGCCAAATAGGATTATACTTTTGCTCCTGAAGATGATATGGTGCCATTTGAATTTTTTAAATAGAAGTGACATAGATCTAGACATAAATAACATCACTTTGAGAGCTGAATGAAGGATAGATCAGAATAGGGTGATATTTGAGAAAAGGAAACCAATAAACAGACTATTGCAGCAATCCAAGCATGAGGCATGATGACCATAGCAGTAGGGTGGCAATGTCAGAAGAGAAAAGGGGGATATAAGACATCTATAGCATAATTAGAATATAGAGACCATGGAAGCAGATTCAATTTGGTGGGAGTGGGAGAAGTGAATAAGGAGTGCAGGGTGTTATCTAGATTGTACTTAGGTAGGATATTGATGTTCCTGGCAGTAATAGGAGTGGAAGAGGAGGAGGATTTGAAGAGGAGGGAAATCAATTTTTTTTTAGTGCAATTGGGGTTAAGTGACTTGCCCAAGGTCACACGGCTAGCTTTTGTGTTAAGTGTCTGAGGCCGGATTTGAACTCAGGTCCTCTGGACTCCAGGGCCGGCGCTCTATTCACTGCGCCATCTAGCCACCCCTGAGGAGGGAAATCATAAATTCATTTTTGTACATATTCATTTTAAAAATGTCCAGTTCAGGAATTGAAACTAAAGGTCAGTTATTTAGGACTCAACAAATAGCTCTGAGATTCTTAAGCAACGTGATGATAATTGAATCCAGAGGAGCTGATGAGCTCACCAAATGAAATGTTATACAGGGAAAAGAGAAAAGAGTCTAAGAAAGAACATTGAAAAACTACTATAGTTGGGGGGTAGGGGGAGAGAATAAAAAGAATAGCTACATCTAATTCTCTTCTCACATGCTTAACTTTTTTTCTAAACTAACCTCACATGTGAAGTACAGAACTCTTGGTTCAGATAGATATACAATTGAAATTCTCTAGAAGTTTATATAGCAATAAGCTCCAGGGGTGGGGAACCTGTGGCCTTGAGGCCATGTGTGGCCCTCTAGGACCTCAAGTGCAGTCCTTTGACTGAAACCAAACTTCACAGAACAAATCCTATACTATTTTCAGCTGGTAGTGGAGTAAAAAGTAAAAGTTTTATTCCACTTACATAAGATTTTATAAACAATAAGTAATGCATATCTACTACCTCCAGTAGAGTACTTCAAATGATTATTTACATTTCCTTACAGGCTCAATGACAGTCTAAGCACAAAAACATATGTGTACGCATGCACATACACCACATGATCTTTAGTCCTAATAAATTCACAAAAGAGAATGTGATTTTTCTAATTGCTTTTACTTCATTTGACCAGACAGTAACTGGAGTTCAGGCATAGTTATATCAAAGCAAAAGACAAATCTAATTTTTAGAGAAAGGAAGATTATCTCTGGGGTTATCCTTTTTTATCACAGCCATTCAATGGAAGTAGTCTCAGTAGCAAAATCTAGTTCAAATCTCTGTTGGATATTGCTGCTGATAAAATTGAATTAAGTTGAACAATTGTGGCTACAGTGAGCACCATTCTTGATATTTCTCAGCAGTAATACAAAATAAGGAAGAAAAAAGCATCTTTCTGTTGTCTGAAAAGAAAGGACAGGAAATCTGTTCAATTCTCGTACTTGAGCTATTCATTTTTGTGCCTGTTTATGGTTAGGTGTGTTTGTGCTTTCCTAAAAGAAAAAAAAAGTATGATGAATGTCCTTAAACAAGACAGTACTAAGTTAATTCATTAAGGTCTTATTTATAATTCTGCTTTGTAGGGTAATTTTTCAAACTAACAATTTATTCTTTTTTAATATGATATTTATTTTATTTTTATTTCTGAATTCTATTCCTTCTCTCACTGAGAAGGCAAGATATTTACCTGTACCTCTGAAAATATGATGCTAGAGTGTTATAAATTTACAAACTAACATTTATTAATAAAGGACCCATTTTTTTCTCAATAAAGGACCTTGTGCTAGGCACCATGGGTGGTACAAACTATATGTGCTTGGATATTACTTCTTCTCTTTTGTTGTTTGGTTTCAATCTACAAGTAGATTGTATGTGCTTCTTCTTCCATCTTCCATGGATGTATATGTTCGGGAAGGTGGTTGTACCTAGAAAGGTTATACCTAGCAAGATACAAAATGATTTTCTTAAGTTGATTCTTTTCCTGAAACATATTTTCCTTAGTCAATCTGTTCAATTTCCCAAACCATTTTATCTGTGTGTGCCTCTCTCTTTAGCACTCTCTCCCCCGATTATATACATGTGGTTTCTGAAATCAGACTACTTTCCAATGGCTATTTTTTTCTCTGTTAATATTATGGATCTATGGAACTATGTTCTCTGTATTCATCACACTTTGCTTGGACTCCGTCTACTTCCATAGAATAGACTTAATTAACTCTCTTTGAACTGTTAATCTTAACAACATCTCTTACCCCTTGATCACAGTAGATGACTCAACCAATATTTTCATGTTCTGAAAGATTAAATGGAAATGCAAATAGAAATCTGATTAATAATTTTACTAGGTGCTTTCCTCTTTTATGTCTTTCAGTAATCACATAATATTTAAAAGTTGTAGTTAAATATTATAATGAAAGCATTTTACAATAATAATAATGACTTACACATAGCACTTAACTATGTATCAAAAACTGTGGTAAGTGTTTTACAAATATTATCTCCTTTGATCCTCATAACAATCCTGGGAGGCAGGTGCTATTATTATCCCATTTTTCAGTTGAAGAAAATGAGTCAAACAGCAATTAAGGGATTTGCTCACGGTCACACAGCTAGTAAGATCTGAGGCCAGATTTGAACTCAGAAGTTCTTGACTCTAGGTCCAGCTCTTTATCCACTGTACCACCTAGTGTCAAGGGTAGGTTCTCCATTGGTGAAGATGGAAATCCATACATGGCCTCTGAATCTGTACTATACAATTTATTATCTCTATATATCTCGCAGGCAGATTTTTTTGTGCTGTCTTATTTTAGAACTGGAAGTCTTCCTCTGGCTATATGTTTGTTGGTGGAATGAGTACAAATAGCAATTGTTTTCTGTTCTGAGCAGAAAACTTGTGGTTCTTCTCTTCCCAGATTGATATTTTTGTGATGGTAAATTAGGTCATCTTTTGTCTCAATTCTTACATAGGCTTTAGTCATTGAAGGGGCACTAGCTTAGAAAAACTGAGACTTGTAAAAGACCTTTATTTAGAAAGACCAGAGTCACCCACTACATCCCAGGCCATTGCCCATCATCTTTACTTTTGTCTTTCCACTGTACTTCAGTGATTTTGGAGGAGAGAGTGAGACTGATGCCCTCATTAAACTCCATATAGCAGCAAAACAAAAAAAGGGATTTTCCATTATTCATCTATTTATGTGATCTACTACCTCCTTTTCTGGCTATGTCCTTGGTGAGTTGAACACATTTCATGCACAACTATCATTGATAGAATTCTGTAACCTAAACACTATAAATTCACCAACACTTATGCCATCATTCCATTACCCTTTAAGTATTGTCTTATAACTCTCCTCTTAGCTAAATTCCTTAAAAAATATATACATTTATTGCTTCTATTTCCTTTTCTCTCATTTTCAATTAAAACCAATGTAATTGCCTTCTGACATTATAATTCAACCAAAATTCTTCCCTCTAAAGTTATAAAAAATTTTGATCAACAAATATAATAGCCTTTTCTCAGTCCTCATTCTTTTTGACCTCACTGCAGTCTTTGGCATTGTTGGCTTCTTTTCTGGCATCTTGTTTTTTTTTTTTTGGCATTGTTGGCATCTCTTCCTATGTACTCTATTCTCTGGAATTTTGACATTCTTTCCCAGATCTCTTCATATCTGTCTGAACAATACTTATTGATCTCCTTTGTGGGACCTTCATCTCCAATATGTGTACTTACTGGGAGTACACCTCAAGAATCTGTCTGTTGTCCTCTTTATTTTTCTATCTATACTATGTTTTTTGAGCTCATCAACTCTTGTGGATTAAATGATCATCTCTATGCTAGGGTCATCCAGTCCTGCACATCCAGATGGAGTGCTAGTCTCACATCACCAACTACCTGTTAGACATTTATTAGTAGATATCCTATAGGAATTTCAAATCCAAAATATTGAGTGTAGTGCTAGTTACTTTTACCATAAAACTTACCTCTCTTCAAAACTTCTCTATTACTGTAAAGGCATCATCATCTTTCTAGTAATTCAATTTCTGAATGTTAATGTCGTCCTCAAATCTTCACTCCCAATTCATTGAAATTAGTTGCCAAATCCTATTATTTCAGTTTCAACAGTATCTCTTGTATATGTCCCTTTCTCTTCACTCTCATAGACATAACCCTAGCTCAGAAACTTAACTTGTCTACTCCAGACTTTGAAAACAGCTGCATAACTGGTCTCTTGGAATATAACTTCTCCCCAGTCCAATCCAGCATCTCCAAAGCAATCAAAGAATTATTCCTGAAGTGTAGATCTAATCATATCACTTTTTTCTAATTCAATGAACTACAATCCTTCCCTATTAGCCTGAAGATAAGATGAAATCTTCTCTATGTGGACTTTAAAGCTTTTCACAGCCTAGTTCCTTACTATTCTTCTAGTCTTCTTATATGTTATTACACTTCTTGCACTATATTGTCTGGCCACATTGGCTGATGTGCTATACCTAATGATCCATTTCACATTACTGTGTTTTTGAATGGGCTATTCCTTATGCCCAAGTGCTCTCCATTTTCATTTCCATCATCCAGAATACTTGGCTTCTTTCAATAATCAGCCCAATTTTTAACTTCTTCAGGGAGCTTTTCACATTCCCCCAAATGCTACTACTTTGTCCTATTAAATGACCTTTTTTTTTTATCTACTCAGCTATGTCCCTAAGTGATATGGATCACAAAGTATCTCTTTTGATAGGGACTTCCCAACCCCCTTCCCTAACCAGCTCACCTAGGAATCCAATCTAATACCTATACCCAGTCCCCTAGGAGACTCACCAACAGAACTAGCCTGCCAGCCAAATCAGGCCTGCCCAAACCTGCAACAAAGGCCTACCAGGCCTGCCCAAGTCCACCAGAAAGGCCCGCCAAGTCAGGCCTGTCCAAGCCCACCAAGCAGAGCACCACAGCCCCTCACCCTTACCTAGGAACCAATCAAAGGACTTGTACTGTTTGAGTAACTGACAAATCATTAATCAATGCTATTCTTTGGCTTCTCTATTTTCCTGCTTGCTCTTAGATACTGTTAAGTTGTGGTTTCCCTTAGCTACCATTATGTTGTGGTTTTGGTCTATAAAAACCCTGAGAAAATTAATCTCAGGTGCACTTGATTTGGGTTCTACCCTGGTGGTCGCCAGCTAATTAACAAACTCCACTTCTAGAATGATTAATAGTCTCATGGTCTCATCTCCCTGAATTCTCATTACAACATAGGGACCTCAACCTATCTGTCAATGTCCATTAAGTCTCCTAGCCTCACATTTCATTTGTCTCTTTAATTCTCATAATCTCCATCTTCATTCCACTTCAGCAACAAAGTTGATTCTTTTTTTTTTCTTTTTTTTGGGGGGGAGGTAGGGCAATTGGGGTTAAGTGACTTGCCCAAGGTCACATGGCTAGTTTTTGTGTTAAGCGTCTGAGGCTGGATTTGAACTCAGGTCCTCCTGGCCCCAGGGCTGGTGCACTCTTCACTGCATCACCTAGCCACCCTCCACCCCCCTCCAAAGTTGATTTTTGCTCTGGCCAATACTCAAAATTATTTGAGCATGGGGTGGCTAGGTAACAGAGTGGACAGAACCTTGGCCTTGGAGTTAGGAGGATCTGAGTTTAAATCTGGTCTTATCACTCCCGGGCCTAAGCTATGTGATTCTGGGCAAGACACAACAGCAATCGCCTCCATAAAATTAAAAACAAATGATCCTTATGCTTTGATACTCTCAAATTCATCTCTAAGAAAACAGTTTTCCATTTCTAGAAATAGTAGACATTTAATAAATATTTATTGACTGACTTAATTTTGCCTACCCATTCTAAATATCTGATGTGTGATTCCTGTACTATTTCTTATTCTTTCACTCAATCTCTCCTTCTATCTTTTTTTTTCATTCACTGGTTGAGGTAATACTTGGCAAATTCATCTGATTGAATCCATTGCCCTCTTGTTCTACTGCTATTTCTCCTCATCATGTGCCTTCCTTCTTCTATGTTGCTGAAAACCACTGAAGAATGTAATGCAATCTTGCAGAGTGGATTTATGACATAAGAATGCTATCAAATATCATCTGGATTTTCACTATTGTAGAGCAAGTCTTTTATTGTCCCATAATTGACTCCATACTAAAAGGTCAATAGAAGTCCTCTAAGATAGTGCCTGAAAATTAGTAGCTGGATAATAAATGTGAATTGTCAGGAAAGGCTTGTAGAAATTCAGCTTAAGATTTGTATTTAAGTTATTTATAAAACTCATTTTATGGGACAATTCTCTTCCTTAATTGCTGCTTATGTATAGTCCGAAAATTTAGATTTTCCCTCTTATCACACACAAAAAATTTCCTGAACATCTACCTAGTTTTGAAACTTAATTCTTTACATTTTTTCTTCTGTTTTGAATGCCTTTATTTTACACTTGTTAAGAGGACAAGTAATCTAGAACACCACAATTGGTGATACAATCTCTTTTTTCAATATATAGATTTTTAAAAAGACAGACTATGGGCTTTATTTGTTCCTTTTTCAGTATAGAAATGACATTAGGGATAATTATAGGAATTAACCACTTTACATTAGTATTATATTAAATCAAATAAAACTTGTAAATTTTCTTAATTACAGCAGCCAGTTAAAATATCTTGGTCAATGAGCCTTTTTAGAATTATATTAAAACGTATAAGGAGAAATTTTGCAGTGAGAAATATAATGCTCATATGCATATTCATTATGGTCAATTCTAAGATGTAATAATTTTTGTTGTCTTGTCCTCTATATACTTAATATATAATAAATATTTTTCTTGTCTTCTAAAATTATGGACTTGATTCAATTCTCACAACCTCAACCATAGGTATTTACCATATTTATCACTCATTTAAACTATTTTCTCCTCTTTCTACCTTTACAATCTCCCCCTTCCAAACCCTCTTTCACACTACTACTGATCATCATAATGTGTAGTGACTTCTTCCAATAGCCTTCTGATTTTCTCTGTCTCAAATTTCTCACCTCTCCAGTCAGTCCTCCACAAAACTGACTATTATTTTCAACAAGTGCTGATTTGATAATGTAACTCTCCTGCTAACAACAAAATGAAACAAAAACAAAAAACACCCTTCTGTGGCATACGGATGCTTGTAAGATCAAATACAAACTTCTCTACCTTTTAATTAGTTCATAATCTTGCTCCATAACGTCTTTCCAACTTCTTTACATATTACTCCTTTCCCATATTCTGTGATCCAGAGGATTCTTTCTCATACATTGCATTCTATGTTCTATATTCTTGCCTTTACACTGACTACGCTCATTCCTGGAATTCATTTCCTCTTCATTTCAGCCTCATAAAATATCCCCTCTCCTTCTTGATGAAGATTAAGCAAACCTTTCCTCATAAAGCCTTTCCTGATTCCCCCAATTGCTGATGCCCTCACTCTGGACTTTATTATCTCGATCTCTCACTGACATACTTATTCTTGTTATTTTTAATCATCACATACTTTGTATAGCACTTATCTAAACCATTAGAATGTAAGCTTCTTGCAAGTAGGGACTTTTTTTTTCTTTAAATTGCACAGGCCCTGACATACAATAATCACATTTTTAAAATGTTAAATTAATTAATTAAATTATCTTTCTCTGGTCATCTTTTAGTGGCTACCTACTGGCTCTCAATTAAATTTTAAACTCCTTTTCCTATTACTCAAGAGCCTCCAAAATTTAGTATCAAATTACGTCTCTTATCTTACTTCATACTTTGAATACCTAGTTATTTAGTCAAACTAACCAATTCCCCATATATATATCTTATAAATGCTCTTCCCTGTGCCTTTGTTCAAACTACTGTTACTGAAAAGATTTCCCTGTCCTTTATTGTATTGACTTTTTACCCATCCTTCATATCAATGTGTGTGTGAAGATTTCATTATTTTTATTTATCTTCAAAGCACTATTTTTTACACCATTGCTTTACATAGGGCTCTTGTTGTGAAGGAAAAAAAAAGTTTAAGTAGACAGACATCTTAGATACCTTGCTTTTTCATGAAAAAAGTTTTTGTATGTAGTTGCAATTGTTTTCTAGGTTTTTTTTTATTAATATCACCTCCTTTATCCTTTGCCCAACACCCAGATTTGTGAAAGGTATGTTTCCCATTTTTCTTTACCATATTTATTTGTTAGTTGTTTAGGGATTTTTTTTTATAATGGCAACTTAAAAATTATCCAATAAACACTTATAAAATGCTCAATATGTGTTGGGCACTGTCTTAGGACTGGGGTACTGAGGTCTTTTCTCATCCACGACTCCCACCTGATGCCATTGTGAGAGTAATAGAATGGCAGAAAAGGAGGAGATAAATACTAAGACTCAGTCTCTAGACACTCTACATATGTTACTACTTTTAATAATTGATTTTTGGTCCATAATCACAAAGATAGCTTGTTTAAAGATATTGAACATATCCATATTGATTTTAATTAGCTATATCTTCTTCTGCAAAACAACAACAACAGAGAAGCTATAAGTAAATGGAAGGATGATAGTCTCCACAATTCCTGAGAGAGATGGCAGAAATGATTGTTAGAATTCATTTTCATCATGAGCCAAAGGGAATAAGCAATATTTTATTGAGCATTTTTGTTACTTGCCTTAAAGTGTTCTATCAATTACAATCAAACACATCTATTTTCTTAGAACTATACTATTCTTTGAGAATTTCAATATAAAAATAATGGAGTCTTTATCTTCAGTAATCTTTCTATTCAAAATACTTGTTCACATAAAAATGACTACGGCATAGAAATAAATATAGGTACAAAATACATTGGGAATGGTGTATGAACAACTTAAAATGGTGTGAAACATAAAAGGCATGTTTAAGGAAATTTCATTTGAACTGAGCCTTCAAGGACCTGTGAGGCTTAAGGTTGAGGAAGGTGAGCATTTTAGCCATCAGAACTTATGCAGACACCAGAGTAAGAGATTTAATGTCCTATATAGAGAATAGAAAAATAAGTCAAAGAATTGGTGGGGGTACTGATATTTAACCAGTCTAGCAAAATGTTCTAGCTTTAAATTATGAAGGATTTTTAATGTCAATCAGAGAAGTTTGCATTTTATATGAAAAATAATAGAAAGCCAATGAAGTTGCTTGAGCATGGGGATAATAAAGTTATCTTTTATTTGCTGTAATTTTGACAGCCAGATCCAGTATTGGAGAGAGGATAGGCTGAAACATGGAGACAAATTAAGAGACTGTTGTAATAGTACCATTGAAAGACATTAAAGGCCTGAATTTAAAGTGATTGTGGTAAAGGTAGAGTTGTGAGAAAAGGGAATATCAAATTTACAAAATCTGACATCTCATTGGATATGATGGAAGAGGGAAAGTGAAGAATTAAGGATGAGTCCTATGTTATATACCTGCATATATAGAAAATATTGACTTATCTTTGATAGAAAACATGGAAGTTAGGAAGAAGTATCCTTTACAGAGTGTAAGCTACTTTACCATTCTTATGTGGGCAATATGTTTGGTGAAGAGATGAAAAAAAGAAAAAAAATGTTGAAAAGAGAAATACAGTTTAAGGAGAAAATATAAAGTGATGAGGACCTGAGACGAAACAGAGAATATAGTAGATAGAATATTGGACTTATTTTCAGCAAGATTTCACTTCAAATCCTGACTCAGGCACTTACTAGCTGTGTGATCCTGGGCAAGTCCATTAACTTCTTTGAATCTCAGTTTCCTGATCTACAAAATTAAGAAGTTTGAGTATATGGCTTTTAACATCCCTTCCATCCCTAAATCTATGATCCTGTGATAAAACCTTTGACTTGAGAAGGAGAAGACTCAAACCATCACTTGTTTCATTCTTAATTGCCCTCTATGACTTGAGAGGAAAATCCTTAAAAGATTATAGAAAGCAAAATCTGAATAGCTTTGCAAGTTCAAGGATTCAGTTTTTCATTGAACTTATTATGCTGCCTCACCACTTAGTCAAAATAGCAGAACTTAACTCAAAAAATATCAGGATTAAGACCGATTATCTTATTTAACACCTTATTTATCTTATTTAACACCTCCTCAATGACTCAAGTTTAGTGCTGATCTGGACTTATCTACTAGGAAAGCATGAGAAAAAGAAAATAAATGGTTTCTCCTAGAAGGAAACTGGAGAGGGTAAGAAGAAAGATTTTCTTTGCTTACACAGAATAGCTAAAAAAATATGGACAAAGTATGTATCTTTGGGAATCATTTTCAATTACAAAGTGAGGTACTGATGATATCACTGAGAGACTTTAGAAGTAGAGATCAGACAGGTAGGTTATAAACCAAGTCTGCTGAAGCACAAATACCTTCTGGCCCCCTGGCCTACCACTTCTAGAAACATGAACAAATCAATGCTAATATTAGTACTGGAAATAGTATATCAGTCTACTCACTACTCCCCTATGGCTCATCATTCTGATAACTTTCAATCAAAAAAAGACACTTTTCAAAGACTACCACTTCCATATTTGAATTTGTCTCCCTAGTGGAATATAAGTGCCTTCCAGAAGGAAAGGTATTTGCTTTTACAAATTTGGATTCCCTAGCCTTAAAGCCTAGAAGTAAATGGGAAGAAAAGATCACCTTAAACTATCTTTAAAATTATAAAACCGCTTTAATTCTTCCTAATTTGTCCCAGAAAAACAGACTCATCTTTTAGATAACAATATCCTATTGGTATTACCATAGAGCTGTGAAACATGGAATATAATTATCTCCAAAGAATTAAAAACAATTTTCACTTAAAGAAAAATGGAGTGACATTTGGTGAGTTTGATCACTTAGTGATACAAAAGAAATTTTGAAGAATAAGAATAAGGGATGTCATTGGAGAAATATATGATTAAAAAATAACTTAGATGGCATGGACAGCCTGAAAGTTCCTTTTTACCTTTGTAATTTTAAGAGAAAATAAGAAAGTCCTGTATCATATTGGGTGCACTCCCTCATCCAATTATGGGCAAATATGACAAAAACCCAGAAGATGGTAAGCTATGAGTGGATTGTAATTTCCATTGGCGCATGGAACATCCAATTCAATTAAATCAAAGTTATCTTTGCATTTTGTAACATTTTCTACTTGTGATTTTTGAACCATTCTAAATATTTTTTCCATTTTTTTTGTGGTCTTTAGGAAACTTTAATTCACTTTTTAATTTGGAAATTATGACATATTCATATCATTTTGTAAGATTTATTTGTTGTGTTTTGTCTTTTCTTTGTGTTTTCTATCATTTCTCTATCTTTATAAACATGTTGGTTTATGTCTTTGACTTAGCTTTATATTATGTCTTCCTCTCTTCTATGTCGCTATTTCAGTCTAAAAAAGAAACAAACTAACAAACAGGAAGAAAAATAAAACACAGTTCCCAGCCACTTGTCTCTGATTTTCCTCCTTATGCTTTTGTTCCTCTACATTCAATTATTGCACACATGCACATATCCATTACCTAATGTCATAAACTGGATATATTCATCAACTACATATATGAATATGTGTGTGTATATAATATATATATAATATATGTGAATATATCCATATATATATATATATAATATATCTGAATACATCCATATATAT
>JAQQSU010011487.1:0-12154 GCA_028627135.1 Pseudochirops cupreus
AAAAAAAGAACTTAGAAAGCATCCTTCAAGAAATTCTCAAGGAAAATTGCCCCAATATTTTAGAACCAGAGAGCAAAATAGAACTTGAAAGAATTCACCAATCACCTCTTGAAAAAGATCCCCAAAAGAAAACTCCTAGGAAAGTTATAGCCAGGTTCCGGAGTCCCCAGATCAAGGAGAAAATATTACAAGCTCCCAAGAGGAAATAATTTGAATACTATGGAAACACAATTAGGATAACCCAGGATCTAGCAGCTTCTATATTAAGGGATCAAAGGCCCTGGAATATGATATTCTGGAGATCAAGGGAGCTAGGATTAAAACCAAGAATCACCTACCCAGCAAAATTGAGTATAATGTTCCCAGGGAAAATACGGTCATTCAGTGAGGTGGAGGACTTTTAAGCATTTTTGCTGAAAAAACCAGAACTGAAAACAAAATTTGACACTCAAATACAAGAAGCATGAGAAGGTAAACATGGAAAAGAAATCATAAGGAACTTATCAAAGTTGAACTATTTACATTCCAACATGGAAAAACAATATTTGTAACTTATGAAAATTTTCTCAGTATGAGAATAGGTGAAGGGAAGACAAATATATATATATATACGTATACATACACATATGTCTACATAAGAGGGTTTATATATGCATATGAACACATATCTGAGTTTGTGTATAGATGTGTACATAGAAGGCACAGGATCAATTAAATAGGAAGGGACAATACTTTAAAAGGTAAAATTCTGAGGTGGGAGAGGATTAGAATGAGAGGAGACAGGGAGAGACAGAATGGGGTTAATCATCTCATATAGAAGAGGCAAAGGATAATTGTTACAATGGAGGGGAAGAATAGGAAGGCAAAAGGGAAAGGGTCCACCTGATTGTCATTGAATTCGGCTTAGGGAAGGAATGACATAAACTCTGAACTGGGTATCTTGCCACACAGGAGAGTAGGGGGGATGAGGATGAGAGGTGGGATGACTGAGGGGAGGTCAGGAGGGAAGGGTTGCTGGAAGCACACACTTATGTAAAGGGACAGGGACAGGTAGAGAATAGAACAAGCAGGGGAGCGATAGGAAGGAGGGACATATAATCAGTGTCTCACAATATGTCCACTGTGGAAATGTTCTGTGTAATTACATATGTACAGCCTGTATTGAATTGCTTGTCCTTCCAGTGGTGGTAGGTGACAAGGGAGAAAGGGAAAGAATCTAGAATTTAAAGTTCTATAATCAAATGTTAAATATATATAGTTATATCTAGAATAATAATAATAATAATAATAATAATAATTATTATTATTATTAGCTACCTGCAACTGGGAATTAAGATATACAGGCACTGTGGTAGGGAGACCCATCCTGCCCTACTGGAAAGTCAGAGGAGCAATGGGGGAGGACATAAGAAAGAGCAGATTGGGAGAGGGGCTATTCAGTGGAAGAGTTCTTTTGAAGTGGTGGGTAGGGGAAAGGTGGGGAGAAAATACATAACTCAAAATCTTGTGGAAATGAGTGATGTAAACAAGAAAATACATAAATTAATTTATTTAAAAAAATAAATGTATAATAAAGCTATCATGAAACTTTAAAAAAAGGAAAAAACTGTTGAACAAATAAATCAGACTAAGAACTGGATTTGTGGGAAAAAAACAAGCATTCAAAAAATAAAATAGATATAACTTTGGTTAATTTGATTGAAAAAAAATAAGTAAGGAAACCAAATTACCAGTATCAAAAATGAAAAGGCTGAATTCATCACCAATTGAAGAGGAAATTAAAACAAATAATTAGAAATTATTTTGCCCAACTGGACACCAGTAAATTTGACAATCTTAGTGAAATGGATGAAAATTTACAAAAATATAAATTGCCCATATTCACAGAAGAGAAATACTTCTGAAATACTGAAAACATTCCATCTGAGAAAAAGAAATTTAACAACCATCAATGAATTCCCTAGAAAAAAATCTCCAGGGCCAGATGGATATACAAGTGAATTCTATCAAACATTTAGAGAACAATTAATTCCAATATTATATAATCTATTTGGGGAAATAGGCAAAGAATGAGTCCTATCAAATTATTTTTATGATACAAACGTGCTACTGATACTTAAACCAGGAAGAGTCAAAACAGAGAAAGAAAATTATAGACCAATTTCCCTAATGAATATAGAGGTAAAAAAATTTAAATAAAATATTAGCAAAAAGATTACAGCAACTTACCACGAAAATAATACACTCCAATTAGGTGGAATTCATAGCAGGAATGCAGGACTGGTTCAGTGTTAGGAAAATTATCATCATAAAAATTCATCACATCAGCAAGAAAACCAGCAGAAACGATATGGTTATTTCACCTGATGAAAGAAAATTTTTTTGGACAAAATACAACACCCATTCATATTAAAAATATTAGAGAGCATAGGAATAAATGAAGTCTTCCTTAAAATGATAAGTAGCAGCTACCTAAAACCACCATCAAGTATTATATATAAAAGGAATAAGCTACAAGCATTTCCAATAAGATTTGGGGGTGAAACAAGGATGTCCTTTGTCACCACTATTATTCAATATGGTACTAAAAACTTTAGCTTTAGCAACCAGAGAAGAAAAAAATGAAGGAATTAGAATAGACCAAGAAGAAACAAAGCTATCTTTGTAGACAATATGATAATATACTTAGAGAATCCTAAAAAAAAAAAAAAAAAAAACAAGTAGAAAAAAACCTACTTCAAATAATAAACAACTTTAGCAAAGTTGCAGGATATAAAATAAACCCACATAAATCATCAGCCTCTATATGTGTGTATGTATGTACATGTACATATGTGTGTATACACATACATGTGTGTATACATGTGTGTGTATATATATGTATATGTATATATTGCTAATGAAGCCCAACAGCAAGAGATAGTAAGAGAAATTCCATTTAAAGTTACTATAGACATTATAAAATATTTGGGAGTCTTCCTGCCAGGAACTATATAAACCCAATTACAAAATGCTTCTCCCACAAATAAAATCAGACCTAAGTAATTGGAATAACAATAGTTACTCATAGGAAGGCGTAACAGCAAGCACACTAGCATACCCGGGATGGCTGCCACCACAGGTTCTTCGATCTTCTTTTCTAAGGGAAAATAATCCAAAAGGGTTTGACAGTCTTACTTTAATCAAACATATACATCATTCACTTAGTTCGGGAGGAAAATTCAGCACCCTGAACCTCAGAGAAAATACAAATAGAAATTACAAACAGATGAAAAATACAGAGAGAGAAAATGACACAATTCAACAGACCAACATACAGGGTTTCTAATTGTGTGGTCATTGCATACATACATAGTTAGTTACCAGAGAGACAAATGTCAGCATCTGGGTTTTCAAAGCTAGAGGGTTCAACGGCTACAAAAGTTCTCAACCTTCCTGATGCCACAACCCTTTAATACTCATATGTCAGCATATCTGCATGTGGGCAGACCCACCTGGAGATGGATAGAGGAGCGGTGTCTCGGTTCTTAAGACCATCAGAAATACGTGTTTTCCGATGGCCTTAGGCGACCCCTGTGAAAGGGTCATTCAACCTCCAAAGGGGTTGCGACCACAGGTTGAGAACTGATGGGTTACACAGTCTCATCTGGCCAAATCACACAACTCTTCCCATAAGTGAACCCCAAAGCAAAACCTCACTTCAGAGTACATATACACTTCTTTAGAATCAAAGGACATCACAACCTGTGACCCACTGCCAAATTACAAAGTAACAAACTGTGTGAACCTCCCTGAAAAATGAGCCTGCCCCCAATCAAGCCCCTCTTGTTTGGTTCCAGTTGAGGCCCATTAAGGGGCAGGGAAGATCTTCAAATGTCCTTACCATTGTAGAAGGCCAAGGTAATATAATATAAATGATGATTCCACTTAAATTAACTTATTTATTCAATTCCATACCAATCAAACTACCAAAAAACTACTTTATAGGGCTAGAAAAAATAACAAAATTCATCTGGAAGAACCAAAGGTTCAGAATATGAAGGGAATTAATGAAAAGAAGTGTAAGGGAAGGTGGTCTAGCTATATCAAATCTTAAATTGTATTATAAAGTAGCAATCCTCAAAACTACTTGGTACTGGCTAAGAAATAGAGGTGGATCAGTGGAATACATTAGGTACATAAGACATAGTAGTCAATAACTGTAGTAATCTACTGTTTGATAAACACAAAGACCCAAGCTTCTGGAATAAGAACTCACTATTTGACAAAAATTCCTGGGAAAATTGGAAAATAGCTTGGCAGAAACTGGCCATAGACCAATATCTTACACCATATACCAAAATAAAGTCAAAACGGGTACATGATTTGGATATAAAGGATGACACCATAAGCAAATTAGAAGAACAAGGAATAGTTTACTTGTCAGATTTATGGAAAATGGAAGAATTTATGCCCAAACAAGGGATAGAGAACATTGTGACGTGCAAAATGGATAATTTTGATTACATTAAGCAGAAAAGGTTTTGCACAAAGTCAATGCAATCAAGATTCCTAGGGAAGCAGAAAACTGGGAAAGAATTTTTATAACCAACAAAGGTCTCATTTTTTTAAATATACAGAGAATTTAGTCAAATTTATAAGAATACAAGCCATTCCCCAGTTGATAAATGGTCAAAGGATATGAACAGGCAGTTTTCAGAGGAAGAGATTAAAGCTATCTATAGTAATATGAAAAAATGTTCTAAATCACTATTGATTGGAGAAATACAAATCAAAACAACTCTAAGGTACCACATTACACTTATCAGATTGGTTAAAATGACAAAACAGGAAAATTATAAATGCTGGAGAAGATGAGAGAAAACTGAATCAGTAATGCATTGTTGGTGGAGTTGTGAACTCATCCAACCATTCTAGAAAGCAATTTGTAACTATGAATAAAGGACTATAAAATAGGCATGCCCTTTGTCCTAGCAATACCACTTCTAGGTGTGTATGCCAGAGAGAATATACAAATGGGAAAAGGACCCATATACAAAAATATTCATAGCAGCTCTTTTTGTGGTGGTGAAGAATTGGAAATAGAAGAGATGTCCATCTATGTGGAAATGGTTAAATGAGTAGCAATATATAAATGTAATGGAATACTATTGTGCTATAAGAAATGATAAGCAAGTGGACTTCAGAAAAACCTGGTAAGACTTATATGAACTGATGCTGAGTGAGGTGAGCAGAACTAGAACACTGTACACAGTTACAGTCACATTGTGAGAAAACTGACTTTGATAGACTTAACTCTTCTCAGCAACACAAGGTCCTAAAACAACTCCAAAAGGTTCATGATGGAAAATGCTATCCACATCCAGAAAAAAGAACTATGGAGTCCGAATGCAGATCAAAGCATACTATTTGCTCTCTCTCTCTTTTCATTTTCTTTTGTTTTTGTTTTGTTTCTTCTTTCTTGTGGCTCATCACACTGCTTTTAATTCTCTTTACAACATGACTAATGTGAAAATATGTTTAATATGAATGTGTATGTAGAGCCTACATCAAATTACATGCTGGCTTAGGGAGGAGAGAGGGGAGGGAGGCAGAGAAAATGTAAAACTCAAAAGCTTGTGAAACTGAATATGAAAAACTAAAAATAAATTAATTGTGTTTTTAAAAATCCTTTTGAGCTCCTCTTGGAGTTCTTTTTGAGCCTGACACCAATTCACATTTTTCTTTGAGATTTCACTTGTATTCTTTTTGACAGTATTGTCCTTTTCTGAGTTAATGTTTCAGTCATCCCTGTCACCATAGTAACTTTCTATGGTTGGGTTCTTCTTTGTGTGATTTTTTTTTTTTTGCTCATTTTTCCGATCTATTTTTTGACTTTTAATTTTATGTTAAAGTTGTGTTCTGCTCCTGAGGTAGATGAGGCGCTCTTCTAAGCTTCAAGTTTTTTTATGCTACTGTTTTTGGGGCTAATTTTGAGCATGTTTAAATTTTCATTCTTCCAAGGTGGTATGATCTAAAGAGATTTCTTTTCACCTGCAAGTGACCACAAATACTCTTTCTTACCCTGGACCTGTGACTAAGATCCCTGTCTCTCTGTGGCCTCTTTTTCTAGTGTGCTGGTGCTCCTCTTCTTCCTGGAACTGTGATCTGGGTCTGTGATCTGGAACTCTAAATGGACAATGCAATAAAGTCCTGTCCGCAGTGTTAGCACTTGTGCTTGGTGAGGCCTCATTGCTGCCTTTCTGTGGCAAGGCCTGTTGCTGGTCACCTGTGCTGTACTGTGCCCCATTCTGACCTCAGTGTGACAGACTTTTCCTATCTATCTTCTACGTTTTCTTGTGTTAGAAAACTGTTTCATTTCTTCCATTTGTTGGTTTTGACACTCCAGAATTCATTTATAGGTGTTATTTGAAATTTATTTGGAGGGGATTTTGGGAGAGCTCAGGAAAATTCCTGCCTTAATTCTCCATCTTGGCTCCACACCCTTATATTTTTCATTGATTAGTTGATTTAATGTACCTATCTGGTCCTTCTGTAATCAGTTGGAGAAAATGTGGAGCCCTGATCTGCATAATACAATAAATAGAATGGAGAGAAATTCTAAGATAGAATAACAGCTAGGAGGCTTTAAAATAGATCAGATAGCTGGCAATGAGTGCCTATTCCAGGGTATTGGCAGTCAGAAGAAAAAAAAGACATGTATAAAACAGAATTGCAAAGGTAGGATCAATATAAAATAATGTTATTCATAATTATTAATCTGAAATTTTTAAAAGTTATATTATGTATATTATCTTGCTTAAGAAAACAAGATTTCACTTTAAAACAATTTCTATCAATTATTTTTACATATTAAAAAAGCATATAGAATGTTACACAGTGGGAAGTCTTTAGCTTATATGGTATTTTGTAATGACACGTCTCATTTAATCCTTTGAAAAAGCCTGCTATTTTGGAAACGTCAATTGACAGGTTGGACAAATAAATATATATGCAAATTTTTTAATGAACAAATTAAGTAATTTGGAAACATGGATTTTGTAGAATGCATCATTTTCTTATGAATCCACATTAATAAGCTGTGTGTGTATGTGTTAGTGTGTGTGTGTGTGTGTGCACAATGCCCAAAGTAAGATATCAGGTTATAAATTCATACACTTTAAAGCTAAAATTTCTGTTGAAGATTATCTTGTCCAATCTTCTCACATGACAGTTAACAACTGATATTTATGTAACATTTAAATGTTTTGAATGTGTTTTATAAACTTGGCATCATTTAAAGATTACAGCAACTTCAAGAGGTAGCTATTTTACCCATTATCACTATTTTACAAATGTGAAAGCTCCAGTTCAAAGAAGTTAAAATCGCTTTTTCGTTGTCACATGTCAAATTTCAGAAAGTTTGAATTGAACTGTGGTCTCTTTAACTGTTTCTCAGATAAGGAAACAGGATCCTAGGGGAAAATGACCATGCAAGGTCCTATAGTCCCTTAGCTTATTGCATCACTCTAAGGAAAACACTCCTGCCCAGTGAACTAAAGTGTTTGTCTTCCTACACTATTAGTCTTCTTGGAGTACATAAACTCACCCAGCAGAACAAAGACTCATCATCCAGAGAATTTCCAAGCCATGCTGAAAATTGGAGAATTCTCTGGAGAAATTTTCTGTGGTAGAGAAATGAGGAGCTGCTAATGATTTCTGGTAGAAATTCTGCTTAGCTCTTTTACTGTTAGGTTGACTTTAAAGAAAATGTACATTACTCTTTTTCTCTTTGAGGTCAAGCACAAACTAGGGTACTGGATTGTGTCTACATCACCAACCTCTTCAGGATGACAGAATAGATGATCTGAATTTACCTGCCTGATAAGTATTCCCCATGTCTAGTGTTTAGAATATGTATTCTTAATTTTTTTTTTTGGTCATGATTATTTTTGGCAGTCTGCTAAAATTTCTGAACACTTCTCAGAATAATGCTTTGAAATAAATAAAGTAAAATATGCAGTTTTAAAATAAAATTGATTATATGCTTTTTTTGAAATAAGTTCATGTACCCTAGGTTACATGCATTTGAGAACAGGAATCCAAAAGCTTGCAGATGTGCTGAATAAATAAAAACTTCCTAAACTTGAAACATCTTCAGTTTCTAATCCCTTATCTCCATTAACATTCAAACTTGTGGTATTCTTTATGTATTTAGTAACTGACTGCCAACACATCAACCATTTTTAAGTTTAATCTGCATTATTAACATTTTCCTATAACTCTCAAGACTAGACAATCAGAACCCCAATAAATCAAGTCCTTATTTATAGAGTTGGCTGATTTCAAAGGTATAAATGCTCACACTAAAAACTTAACAATTTTCTCTCACCAACTGGTTTAAGCTGACTCTGGCACACTCCTGATTCAAACCTTCTTTACCTTTCTGCTGACATATTGCATTACCTTCCTAATTAGTCTCCCTGTTTCCATTCTTTTCCCTCTTTAATGTAGTTTCTACACAGTTGCCAAATTGATATTCTGAGAATCCAAATAATTTTATAGCACTTTTCTACTCATGAATTTTCAGTGTCTACTTATTCCTTCAAGACCCAAGTTTTAGGGGTAGCGGTGGCACAGTGAATAGAGTACTGGTCCTCAAGTCAGGAGGATCTGAGTTCAAATATGATCTCAGACACTTAACACTTACTAGCTGTGTGACCTTGGCCAAGTCACTTAACTCCAACTGCCCTGCCTTCCCCCTTCCAAAAAGCAAAAAAGATTTTTAAATTTGCCTCTGAAGGCCATCATAATCTAGTTTCTACCTGTTTATCTATCATTGTTGTGGTTCACCCTTCCTTTTTGAAGAGGACCAATGACATCACAGGTAATGTCTTGGATGTAAAATGGATTTAAGTGAGGCAGAATTGCACAAAGTTATCAACCTCACTCTCTTTTCCTTAATTATTGAAGTCCAGTGTCAGGACAAAAATCAAAACAAATGGTGATGGCTCAGGAAGCAGTACCTAGGTTTCTATTTTTATTTCCTATCACTCTCCTTCATTCAGTTTCAACAGAAATCACAGGAGCTTCCTGGATGATCCTTATAAAAGACACTGTGCTCATGTCTGTTTGAGAGGCATTTATTCCTTGCTTCAGCTTCATAGAATTCCTATATTTCTTCAAAGTTCTGGTCAAGTGATTCTTCCTATTTAAGTCCTTTCCTGTTGTCTTCAATTATTAGCGTTCTCACTGAAACCTCTTCACAGTATTTCGTATAAACATTGTATTTTTATTTTTTTAACTCTATAAATATTTTATACCTACCACTCCCTCAACAATTAAACTTAAGAACCTTGAAAGCAGAATTATTTCACCTTTTTTTCCCCTTTGTCCAGTGCTTAGCACAACTTGCATGAAGCAAGAACTTAAAAAAACCTGTTGACTGATTGTTCCAATCTCTTATAAACCATTTTTTTCCTTACATGAAACACGGTGAAACTGAAGAATTATATTAACTTGGATTCCTCTTAGTATTATTGATTTAAAATGGGTTTTCATACCATCATTTAGTTTACAAATCTCCTTTTGAAAACTATTATGTTCATATCTGTTGACATACTGTTTACTAAGGAATGATTCATTCTGTATTATATTTGCAAATCTTTCATGTACAGCTTTATGTTCTCAAAAATCACTAGTTTTACTTTTATAATTTCATCCATCCTTTAGTTGGTAAAAAAAAAAAATTCTCCCACCATCTTTCCACAATTATTTTTAAAATTATATATTTCTCTTTTGGTTTTGGTTTTGCTTTTTTCAGGGAGAAAGACAGGGCAATCAGAATTAAGTGACTTGCCCAAGATCACATGGCTAGTAAGTCTTAAGTGTCTGAGGCTGGATTTGAACTCAAGTCCTCCTGACTCCAGGGCTGGTGCTCTCTATTCAGTGAGTCACCTAGCCATCCTTCTTTTTTTTTTATGTGACCTTTTATAGTTGTTGCATATGTATATTGAAATTATAGTGGAATTTGGTAAACAGTTTTGGTCCAATCCTACTTTCTGTCAAACTGTTTTCATTTATACCGATTTAATCAAAAAGTAATTCTTTCACCAGTATTTTATGTCCTTGCTTTTGTCAAGCTTGCAACTAATATTCCCTCTTGTCTCTATTTCTTGATAATTTAAATTATGCTACATGAACTGGGAAGCAATATATTTACATTTTTAAATGCAGTAACAAATAATTATGCCACTTCCAATTACTGAATAAACATCTTTTGCATGTTATGTATCTTTTAAGTAAATATAATATATGATACATATTAATTTAATATTGTTCTCTGGGGAATAATGCATAGAGCACTAGTCCTGGGATCAGGATGATTTGAGTTCAAATATAGTCTGAGACACTAACTGGCTCTGTGATTTTGGATAAGTCACTTAAAAACAGTTTTCTTAATTACAAAATGGAGGTCATAACATCACCTACCTCAGAGGGCTATATAAGTCTCAAATCAGACAATATTTTTAAAGTTCTTAGCACAATGCTGTAATGGTAATGTAATTTGAATTTGAAAATGCCTTTGTGTTGGCAAAGGTAGCGGGTATTTAGCACTTAGTAATTGATGAAACCTCTGTTGGGGAAACAGAAGGTATGAACTCCTGTCTCCTGTTGCTGATGTAACAGGAAGAGGTTGGCTGAAATAGGAAGCTAATGCTGTGTGTATATAAGAAAAGCCCCAGAAAGGGAGAGGGAGATTTTTCTTGGAGCAGGCTCAGTGGAGGCTGAAGAGGAGCCGAGGAGGCTGAAGAAGAAAGTCTCTCCCAGGTTTGAAAGAATTATTTTGATTTTGAAAACCTGGATGGAGTGATTTAGATTTTGGGAACCAGCTGAAACTTCTGATGAGTCCAAGGGCCAACTGGAGTTGCTGAGGCTGCTAAGGCCAGCCAGAGCTGCTGAGGAGTTGCAGAGGATTTCTGAGGGCCAGCCAGTGCTGCAGAAGACTGAAGAAGCATGAATGTGATGCTGTTACTTTGTCTCAACCTGTTTGTGGCTTTGTTAAGCCTTGTCTTCCTGGGAACAGAAATCTTAAAGGATTTGAGATGGACTGAATACTGGGAGATCCAATGTGGAGCAGAAACTGCACAGAGAGCTGGACAAGGAACTGGGAGCTGTCTGCCTTTGAACCCAGGTGGCAGTTTGTTGAATCCAGGTAGGATCTGGGACCATTGAAGGGGATCCAGGGAATCTGAGGGACCACCCTGAGTCAAGCTAAAAGAAGACTACTTGGATACTGTGTACTAAATGAGAAATTGTAAATTTACTAGTGACTTAGGAGTGGAGGGTCTATGTATTTTCTAATGATTGAAGTGAATAATGAAGGATGATTGATTGACTAAATGATTGTACTTAGTGACTGATGACTGAATAAGTAATTTATTTGTAAACTAGTATGCCCCATCAGTGGAAAACTTTGACTATATTGTACTTTGTGATTGAATTAAGGATTTTGTGAATGCATGAGTTACTAAAGGATTGTTCTTTGTTCAAAACTTTGTGACCACTGTAGTGGAAATGATGTAACCATTTCCTGTGATAAGTGTTGTAAATGCTGTATTTTGATTATCTGTGATAAGTTGTCATATTGTGAATGCTGTACCTTGATTTCTGTGAATGTTTTGCTTTGATTTCTTATGGAATAGAGTGTTCACTATATTGTGTAATCAGAACTTTAAAAGCTGTTCACAGTAGCATTGTTTTGAATAGATGCTAGTGCTTGGCTTTACAAATGCCTGCCATATAGTAGGTACTAAGTAAATTTTTATTCCCTTACAAACTTTTTAGGGGAGAGAGAGGTAAGAAGGAAGAACATTATGTACCTGAGACTCTTGTTTTTTGTTTGAAATAATCTGATCCATAGAACAATTATAGAAATTGCCATCCTTACTCTATTTAACCTCCTTCTTCTTCTTCTTCTTCTTCTTCTTCTTCTTCTTCTTCTTCTTCTTCTTCTTCTTCTTCTTCCTCTTCTTCCTCTTCCTCTTCTTCTTCTTCCTCTTCTCTCCTCCTTCTCCTTCTTCCTCTCTCTCACATTCTGTCTCTTGGCCTGTCTCTGTATGTCCCTGCCTCTCTCTCTCTGTCTCTGTCTCTATCTGTCTGTCTGTCTGTCTGT
>JAQQSU010011488.1:0-12154 GCA_028627135.1 Pseudochirops cupreus
CTTCTTCTTCTTCTTCTTCTTCTTCTTCTTCTTCTTCTTCTTCTTCTTCTTCTTCTTCCTCTTCCTCAAAAATACTCTCCTTTTTTGTGGCGAAAATATCAGTATAAAGGGCAATTTACCAGGTAATTAATGTTTTAAGTGAATTGACCAGGTCTTCACCATACTGTACATATCATTGATAATAAATAGAGAGCTGAAAGGAATCTAATTCTCTCCTGTTACATATGAATAAACTGAGTCCCTGAGGAACTGACTTTCCCATGGACTCATACATACATTTTAGCAGAGGCTAAATTTAAATCTGTGCCTTCCCAATTCAAAAGCTAGGGTTCTATGCACTATGACATATAGTTTGTGGAGAAGAATGTTGGTTGGGAAGGTCAAGCCTGTGACTGGTCAGCAGAAGCCTGAGGGCATTGGAAAGGTTTTTGTCTCTCAGAGTAGGCAAATGAAAGTGGGGGAGAGATCCTAGGACAAATTTTATGTACTTCATGTGGTTATTAATGGCTTTCTGTCCTATCTCTCATTACTTCATTTATTTTCTACCTCTCTTTTAGGAAAAAGATAATCCCCAGTCTGAATTTGACTTGGAGAATCTAACAATGACAGCAACAGACTTATTTATTGCAGGAACAGAGACAACAAGCAGCACTCTAAGATATGGTCTGCTTCTCATTCTGAAACATCTTGAGGTCCAAGGTAAGGTATAAGAATTGTCAAACTTACAGATGAGGCCTGCTTTCTCAGCCTGGTACCTTGCTCAGGCATTGGCCCCTCATTTCCACCTTTTGGATTTATATGACTCCCACTGACCTATTTTAGAAAATGGAACACTTGGGCAAGGCATGATGGTTATTTGAGTATGTGAAGGTCTGTCATGGGGAATTCAATTTACTTTAACAAACATGTATAAAGCTCCCACTACGCACCCTCTGTTCTATGCTTAGCATACAGACACTCAAATAAAACACCTCATTTCTTCAAATGGCTTACCTTCTTCCAGGGCTGCTTCTGCTGGATCCAAAGAGGCAGAACTAGGAACAATGGATAGAAGTTCCAAATTCACAAATTGAAACTTCAAGTAAGGAAAAGACTTGCCAAGTATTAGAATTCTCCCAAAGTCCATTCAGCTGCCTTGGAAATGGCAAGTTCTTGTTACTGGTGGTTCTCAAGCAAAGAGCAGGTGACCCTTTGTTCATTCCACTGGAAATAGAAATCTCATTTAAATAGGCATGGCCATTGGTGAAAACAGGTCATTCCTAATGCTGAGATTCTATGCCTCAGCAACTTAGGGTATTGAGACAAGAGCTGTGATAAGTACTTGGTGAATGGTTTAAATCAAGCTGATAATGTAATCACCACCACTATCAAATTCAAATGAAGACATAAACTTTCTGGGACAACAATAATTGACATCAATGTAAAGGATATAAGGTTTGAAAATCACTTGACATATATTATTTCATTTGATGCATTCTGAGTGAGGTGCAATTATCTCCATTTTACAAGTTATGAGATAATAGATTCAAAGGTGTAGGGAACCTTAGAAGACAGATAATTTATGATCCCCATTTTTCAGATGACAAAAAAATGAGGCTCAGACAGGATTAATGTCTTGCTTGAACTTATGCAGATGCTGACAGAAGAGGAATGTAAACACATTTCTTCCTGTTGCCTATCCATTAAGCCACAGAAAATCATCCCATTGCTGCTGCAAAAGCCTTTGCTTCCTGTACTAGGTAGAAGGAGGGCACTGAGACCATCAATGAAACATCGTAGGCCATGTGATCAGGTGGATACTCTGCACAGGTTCTGTTGGGCATTCCTGGGAGACCTGGAAGCTCGGCGGTTACTCTTATTTTTTTGTCCCTGCAGCAAAAATTCATGAGGAAATTGATCGTGTGATTGGACATAATCGAGTTCCTTCCATAAAGGACAGACAAGATATGCCTTATATGGATGCCGTGGTCCATGAAGTACAAAGATTCATTGACCTCATACCTCTCAACCTGCCCCATGCAGTAAACCGAGACACCCAATTCCAACAATATATTCTCCCCAAGGTCAGCAGTTATGGGACCATGGGCTCTAGTGTGGAGAGATCTTAAATATCATTTGGTCCAATGATCACATTCTAGACATGAGAAAATCAAGTCCCATTGTCATGATCTCACATGAAGTTCGCCCTAAATCAGTCTTTTGTTACATGAGGCTAAATTGGATGTGGTGCTTAATGAAGAATGAGAGGAAAGCATATACTTATTTTGGCCCTCCCTGTGTCTTATTCACCATGGAAACACTTTGGAAAGAAAATGTATAGGGAAAATAACAAAGTGATATTGCTCAGGTGAAAATTTCATTTTAGCAGATTGTGTAAATACTATAATTGCCCCATGGTGCGGATGGAGGCACTTGAGTCTCAAGATAAATGGCTTGACCAAGATAATTTTTAAAATGTTGGAGCTAAAATTAGAACCTTGGTCTTTAGACTCTAAAGTACTGCTTTCCAGGTGATACTAAATGCACACTGATTAACTTAAATTGAATTGGATTGAAGTTTCCTAGCAATGGCTGAGCAGAGGTATTCTTCCTCAAAGAAAGTAAAAGGGAGCATTCCACCTAATTTCACATTATTCTATCTCTTTGAGTGCATTGTTAAGTTCAAATCATCAAAGCTTTAGTAAGGACCTACTTTGTGAGAATTGCTGAGCCAAGTGATGTTGACACAAAGCAAAAATAGAAGGGTATTTGGCCATTGAGGACTTTGGTTTCTCTTGGAGGGAGCACAATTTGGAACCAGAAAATTCAGTCCCAAGCATTTTTTTTTCTCCTTTAGATCCAAGCTGTGATTTGATCAGCAGTGTGGCTTCCTGCTGAATCAACTCCCCTCAGGAGGAAGCCTGGTCTGTCCCCTGAAGGCTTTAAGCACTGTGTCAGGCACTGACAAATCATATGGTCTGCCCAGGGTCACACAGGCAGTAGGTGTAGACACGAAGTATAGACCAAGGAACCAAGGGGAGACAGAGAAAAAAGAGCTCAGTGCCTTAGTCAAGGCTTCCTTTAGGAGGGAGTACCCAAACCTATCCTTGAAGAAATCTAGGGATTCTAAAAGGCTGAAGTGAGCAAATAGTGCCTTCCAGGGCTGGGACATAGTTTTTATAAAGGCATGAAGAGCAGAGAGGGAGCCTTGTGGATGGGGAACAGTAGTTGGATC
This sequence comes from Pseudochirops cupreus, assembly GCA_028627135.1. Classification (NCBI taxonomy): domain Eukaryota; kingdom Metazoa; phylum Chordata; class Mammalia; order Diprotodontia; family Pseudocheiridae; genus Pseudochirops; species Pseudochirops cupreus. The sequence goes on from JAQQSU010011488.1 coordinate 3,215, forward strand.
AGTTTAGCTGGAACCCTAAGGAGGGCAAAATGGGCACATCAACCTGGAAAACTAGACAGTGGGCTATGCAGATATTCAGTGGCTAGAAATCACAGTCAGTACCATACACAAAGGAATGTATCTTTCATACTAGAAACAATAAGAAGACACTGAAGATTCTTGGAGCTGGCATACAAAGGATATTCATAATAATAACTGACTGTCACCTGAAATTTCTTCACTCTAGGGCACAACAATCTTCCCATTGCTCTCTCCAGTCTTGTATGACAGCAAAGAGTTTCCCAACTCTGAGGAGTTTGACCCTCAGCACTTCCTGGATAAGAATGGGAAATTCAAGAAAAGTGACTACTTCATGCCATTTTCCACTGGTAAAAAGAATCTCTTCCCATCTCTAAATCTCACTCTAAAAGGAAAATATTGTTCCTTCTCCCACCCTCCTCTGGCTGTGCCTCCTTCTGATGGTTTTTCTGATGATGCACCACCCCACTGGGGCACGTGACCCACTGTCTTTTACAGTATTCTGATGACCTGGATTCTTCTCTGACCCCTCAAGAGATGAGTTGAACCTCTTGGCTGGCTTTCCAGCCCCCTTATTTTAGTGGAACTCTGACTCCATTGCAAAATCCATTGTGCAAGAGCTCATTGTGGGAAGAATGGTATGAAGAGGGAATTCCTTCCCGTTCTTAGTGACCATTAATGACTGAAATATAACTCACAACAATAGGTCTCATCATTTCTGCCCATCTATATCCTTCTATTTTATTCCTTTTCCTACTATTCTTCTGTTCCAAAGAGTCTATTTCACTTTGGCTGTCACTGTGATATTGTGTGAAGGTTTCTAAGCACAATTTTGTTTCTTTCTAGGAAAACGGTCTTGTCTTGGAGAGGGTATGGCAAGAATGGAGTTGTTTTTGTTCTTTACCTCCATTCTACAGAACTTTACCCTGAAACCTGTTGGAGATCCAAATGAAATTCTCATCATGACTAATCGTGTTGGGTTCACCAATGTTCCACCACCTTACCAACTATGCTTTGTTCATCACTAAGGAAGAAGAAAAAGTTGATTTTGTAAATTAGCCAGTTGGTTTCGTCTTCTGGACCCAATGATCTTATGTGTTTGAGTATAATCCCCTTGAGGGAGAAAAAAATTCCTATTTATTGATTAAAATGGTCTTAATTACCACATATAAGACAGACTAACAGTGTACCTTGTATGTCATTTGGTAACAGGGACTGCCTTATTGACATTCATGTGCAAACCCCTCACAAATGTCCCCAGTCATATTATAATTCACTCACCAATTCCAAATTTAGGGTATAGAGGAAAATCTTTATCCCCCAGAAAACCCACGAAAGTTTGTATTTTTCACATGTTCTGAACATGATTTTTTTTGTATTGAATGGTTCTTATTTGTGAGTTTGGAATACAGTAAAAAATGGCTGTGTTGCTAATAATTCCTAATGTGCAAACTTGTGCCTGCACTTCCATACGTTGAGGATTCATGACTTCAGAAGCAGTATGTTAATATGGAAGGAGCCTTTACATTGGGGGCAGAGGACCAGGGACCATTCCTGCTTCAAAAGCTAATAGCCTGTGTGGCCTTAGACAAGTCACTTCACTATTCTCACATCAGATTCTTCATCTCCACAATGCATGGGTTTGACTACATGGGCTCACAGTTCCCTACTGACTTTCCATCTATGATACTTTGATGAGTAGAAATAGTTGATCCACCCATCCATGCTTTAGTGGATCATTTTCAAAGATTATTTTCAAAGGATAAACATCTTCTGGTGACAGCCACACTAGTGATGAACTTTTCTGCTATTGGCTAGGATGGTCACCAAATTACTAAGTAACTGTCCATTGATAGTCCCACAACTTTCTAGTGTTATACAATCTTCTAGCATGTAGGTCCTAACCACCTGACATCACCTCCATGGTACAACATAATACAAAATATAAATCTGTCAAGAATCTATGATTTTTTGGGTAAAACCCCAGAGGAGGTATTGTGGCTCAAGTATAACTCAACAGCTAAATATGAGAGAGTTGCCTAAAGTTCTTAGACATCATGGGACTTGCCTATGGCCACACAGCTCTGAAGCGTTAGATGCAGAATTCTGACCCATATTTTTCAGACTCCAAGTCCATCATTCTACCCACTATAACACACTGCCATTTTTCCCATGCTTAGACCTTTGCATTCACTCTTTTTCTTTCACTTCCCTACATCTCTCTTTTCCCAAGTTCTCACTCCATCACTTGCCTCACTTTCTTCCTTTCAGCATCTTGACTCAATAGTGAATCAGTTCCATTTTAAATTGACCCCCATGTCAAAATCCCCTTACTTGACCTATGGAAATAAGCATCACTCACCAAATTTCAAAAACCACTTGTCTTCTCTATTACTCTCCAGGTCAAGTGCTTCCTTTCCTACTGCTTAAAATCATGTGCACATCTCCCACATTCTTAATAGAAAACCAAAATCCTATCTAATATCCAGAGATTTCCTGGCAGCTTCTTACTGTCTTTGTGTTACTCAGCACTCTTAGCCCTTCCAAAATGACATAGCATGCCTCTTTGGACATGTGCTGAGTTAACAACATGCTTCAGTGGGGGAGGAGGGTTTACTTCAACTTCTAGGAGGCAGGCCATCTGAGCCCTCCATGATTGGCTTTCATCTTAAAGGCACAAGGGTGCCTTTGGCCAGCAGGAAAGCCACCTGGGAATCCCTCTACCACTTTGTAGAACCCAATTATATTGCCCTTCTTCTTCTCTCCTCCCTTATATGGTCAAACTCCTAGAAAAAAAGCTCTAACCATTGGCCTCTACTTTCTCACCCCCTACTTAACTCCCCACCCCATAATATGGCTTCCATTTTCATTACTGAAAAGAAAATTCTCTCTCTGAGATTAAAAAGTCTTTTAATCACAAAATTTTGCTCCATTTTATCAGTCTTCCTCTTTTGATTTTTCTGAAACCTTTGATATTATTTTTTTGCCTTTTTTTGAAGGGAGGAAGGCAAGGCAATTGGAGTTAAGTGACTTGCCCAAGGTTACAAGGCTCATAAGTTTTAAGTGTCTGAGGCCAAATTGGAACTCAGGTCCTTGTAATGGCATGCACTGGAAGATTCCCAAAAAATGCTATTGTGAACACCTTTTAATGTTCAGCTTACACAATATAGTGAACACTCCATTTATTCCATTAAAAATCAAGGCAAACATTCAATCAATTCACAATACAATAATCAATCTTCCACTCATGGGGCAATTATAGATTAACTTAATCAGTCACTTATCTAGCAATCAGTCACTAAATGCAATCATTAGAAAACCACACAAACCCTCCACCCCTTGGTGTCCAGCAAACTTCAATTCCATCAGGCATTCTATATCTGAGGAGAGGCCTTTTCTTCATCTTTACTCGGAGTGGTCTCTCAGATGCTCTGGATCCTCTTCCATGGTCCCAGCTCCTTCCTGAATCCACCAAACAATCTCTTGGATTCAAAAGCAGACCGCTACCAGGTTCTTGTCCAGTCTTCCAGGCAGTTCTTGGTACACACTGAAGTTCACAGGGTCCAACACATCTCAAACCCTTCACAACTTCTGTTGCCCAGAACTCAAGGATCAGCCAAGTCACAAACAAACAAAGTCTTATCCTGGTCATGCTTCTTCAGTCCTCCAGCAGTTAAGATGGCTCTAGGATCCAGGAGAAATCTTGGCCTTCCAGGAGGCCTTCCAGGAGACCTTCCAGGCAGCCCTCTCAGTTCTCAGTCCAGCAGGCCCAGCTCCCAGATGCTGGGACAATCCTGTTTCCTCTACCAGGAGCCACCAGGATGAATATTCCTGTTTCTGATTCTCTGTCTCTGGAATTCTTCTTCTTTTTTGGGGGGGGGTGGTGGTTTATTGGCAGTGGAATAGGCTTTATTGAAAAAAAACAATAAATAATACTGTGATAAAAACAGTCAGAAGGAGGCTGTACATATTTTGTTACATAATCAGAAAAGTTCACAAAAGTTTAATAGAAAAACAACAGCAACAATGAGTTGTACCAGTACATTAAAAGCAGAAACAAACCAGAAACGGACATGTTGTATATATATATATATGCACATATGTATATATTTATATCTGGATCTGTCTGTCTCTCTCTCCCTCTATACATACATATATATATATATATATATATATATATATATATATATATATATATATATATATATATATATATACATATATATATACACACACACACACGCATACATACATACGTATATACATATATATATATGCATGTATGTATATATATATATATATATATATATATATATATATATCTGCATAATAAATAATGCACCAGACCAGTTTCTCATTGGCTTTTTAATGTGCCATTTAAAAAGTAAAAAGAACATTCTCTACAGTCTGAAATGTAATGGCTATAATCATCAAAATTTCGAAAACCTGTCCAGATACAGATGCTCAACAAGGTGACCCACAAATGCTGAAAGATGGCTGACAAGCACAGTAAGGCCTGGATTGAAGGTGGTGCTGCAACCCTCAGCAGGGGCGGGCCTCGAGACTGCAGTGTGCACATCTTTGTGGGCTGGCGGTAGAGGGAATCTTCTAGGTATTCAACTGGAGGAAATTCTCAAAGGTAGTGAGAATAACTGGGCCTGGAGAGAGTTTCCCCCACTCTACCTCTGCCTCTCCACACAAACATGATGATGAGGGAAAAAACCCACAAGCCACTAGGCCAGGAGTGGTAAATTCCCATAGGTCCATTGCCCCATAGTTGGGGCCTAGAGCTGACAGTGAGTTTGTTTTTTTTTTTAAATATCTGCTACATTTGGCTAATATTTTAACGAAGGGACCAAGAAGAGTCAATAACAAAGTTTATCTCCTTCCATCTGTTGTTTGTTATTCAGTTGTTTCAGTTTTTTCTCAACCTGTTTGGTTTTTCTTGGCAAAGACACCAGAATTTTTGCCCTTCTTTTCTCTAGCTCATTTTACTGATGAGAAAACTGAGTAAAAGCACGTTAACTGATGGGCCCATAGTCACATAGCTAGTAAGTGTCTGAGAATGAATTTGAACTCAAAAATGGTCGGTTTTGCTCAACTGCTTTTCTTTCTCTTTCTTTTTTATTTCATATTGCAAGAGATGACTTGCTGGATGTCAATGAATTTAACAATTTAAGTGAAATGGAACAATATTTTCAAAAATGTCAACTGCCTAGATTAATAGAAGATATAGAATATCTAAATTAACTTATTTTAGAAGAAGAAATTAAACAGGTCATAAATGAGCTCCATAAGAAAAAAAGATTCAAAATTAGATGCATTTAAAAGTTAATTCTACCAGACATTTAAAGATCAGCTAATTCTGAACTAATTATAAGGGACCTATGAAAAATGCTATCAACAGTCAGAAAAAGAATTGATAAATAGAAGTATTTATTAGATGGTTATATATATATATATATATATATATATATATATATATATATATATTTTCCCCCATAGGTCCCTTATATTTTTTTTTCTTTTGGAGCTCATTTATAAGCAGTTGAGCAAAACCAACCAGTATATTGTCAATTGCGTTTCTCAGCATATGCAGTGTTCAATACCTGTACTTCCCCAATTCCGCAAAGCAAGGAAGCTGGTACATTTTCTCACTACTTCTTTGAAGCCCAGGTTGATAATTATACTCTGTTCAGTTTATTTCCCCCTGTCATTCATTTCCTTCATTCTTCTTTCCTTCCTTGCTTCCTTTTTCCTTCTTTCCTTCCGTCATTCTTACTTTCCTTTCTCTTTCCATTTATTTAATATAATCATTGCATCTATTGTTTTCCTCTTCTGTTTGTTTATTCTGCCTCATGGGTGCTCCTGTGCTCCTTGGACAAGTATTCACTGATCCCTGCTTCTGGCCTCCCAAATTGCCTTGGCTGGAAAAAAGTCTTACTTGAACTTTTGGTTGGCTTTACCACTGGAGAATTCAATTTGACACATTAATTTAAGGTTGTTTGGAGGAAGATGTTGAAGTGTTCATCTGAAATGCTCCCTCTACTCCACCTCACCTTTATAATACTCCTCTTATACATTCCCTTTTTTCCTCTGACACTGGCACTACTCTCCCTACACTTTCCTCCCTAATGCAAAATCTTTGATCCAGTGACACTGGGCTCCTGGCTGCTCCACAAAGATGACACTCCATCTCTTAGCTCCAGGCATGTCCTCTCATTGTCCCACATTGCTGGAATGGTTTCCTTCCTTACCACCCTCTACTGGCTTTTTTTGTTGTTTCCTTTAGGTATGAACTAAAATCTCATCTTCTACAGGAAGCTTTTCCAAACTTTTCTTAATTCTAGTGTTTTTGCTCTATTAATTTCTTGTATTTTTCCAATATATAGTGTTTACATGTGTCTGTGTGTATGTATGTGTGTGAAAGTGCACATATAGTCTCTTGCAGGGAAGGCAGGGAGTGTCTTTTACTTCCTTTTGTATTTTCACCACTTAGCACAGTGCCTGGTACATAGTAGGTGTTTAAGAAATGTTTATTGACTGATGGACTACATGTGTAGAGCAGAGTGAAAAGTGAGAAGACTGGAAATATAGGAAGGGTTAGCTAGTGATGGACCTTAAAAGATGAACAGAGCATTTTATATTTGATCTTGGGAGTAATAGAAAATGATTGGGGTTTCTATAGACCTGATGATACTAATGATTTAGGGAATCACTTTGACATTTGAGTTTGGCAACCTGAATAGAAATGGGGAAAAAGGTAAGTCAAGGAGACCAATGAGAAGGCTACTGCATGATGCTGGACATGGGCTGAGGAAAGCCTGAGTCAGAGTGGTAGCTGTGAGTGGAGAGGAAGAGATTTGTGTAATAGAGTTCATAGTAGAAACAATACCACTCAGCAAGAGACTGGCAGTTGGGATAAATAGGGGAGAGACGTTGAGGATAACACTGAGACTGTAAGCCTGGGTAACTAGGAGGATGGTAGAGCCCTCCATATTAAAAGGGAAGTACAAAAGAAGGGGAAGTTGAGGAGAAGAATATTTCTGCTTTGGATATGTTGAGTTTGAGATATCTATGGGACATCCAGATTGAAATATGTGTGATAGGTAGTTGGTAGTGTGAAACCGTCCATGAACAAGTCCCCAGATACCCTGAAATCTATCCATAGATCTTCCTTGTTGGTTCTTGGACCTCAGGTTAAGAATCCATAGTATAAAGAATAGAAGAGAGCTTGGAACAGAGTTTTGGGGGCGCCAAAGGTTGATAAATGTGATCTGGAGGAAAATCCAGGAAAGGAAACTGAGGAGGAGTCAGGCAGGTGGGAGAAAAAGAGGCAGCATAATAGAGTAGACACAACTGGCCTTAGAGTCATGAGGGACCAAGATTTATGTCCTGTCTATGTGCCCCTGGGCAAGTGACTTAACCTCTTAGCAGCTCAAGCAATATGGTCTAAAACTATAAGATATAGACCCAATGTCAATATTTAGGAAAATTCTGGTAGTTTTTTATTTTTCTCCATACTTTGTAAAGAGCTAATATTTCACTCTCATCTTCTTTTCTCATGTGACTTTGAATATTTAGATCATTTATCCTTTGGAATTTGTCTGTTGTAACATTGCATATTATTCGCACTGGGGAGGGGAGGCATATTGTGATTCAGTTTTCTCAGTAATTTTGTGCATATTTTACTTTCTTGAGCAAAATAGGGACTTTACAAGGGGGTAAAGTCGATGAATTGTCCATTAAGGAAGGTACATTTTAAAAAATAAATATTATGTTTCCAAAGAGTCACTAATCTTGTTCTGGCCATCACATGGGGATAGTCTCAGCTGCAGAGTGAAATTGCTCCTTAGGAGTACTGGGAGAGATGACCTCAGAATGAATGACAAGTGATAACTAATTTTTTTAGAACTTACTAGCTGTAGAATCTCAGATGAGATAATCAGGAATACAGAAGATATGCTGTAGTTAAGCCCTGGTTAGTCAGGGCTTTGTTCCAGGGCTCCAACACTGAGGGGGTGAGGAGACCATTTGTATTATTTCAGCAAGTGGAAACAATGGGTCTTAGAGCCTAGTCCACAAGAATAAATAAATATGGGAAGCCTGTAGTTGGTGTCTTCCTTCTCTCTCCCCTGACAAAATGACTCCATGCCATTGGTGCTCCTTTCTGATTTGGTCTTCATCTCTTGCCTACCTGAGGGGTTTCTGTTGCAGTTCCCATGGCCTCTGTCTCCTCAACAGAGTACGATGTCTTGGTCAATTCAAAATACCTTTGAATTCGCTTGGTACTTCTGTCCCTGATGTCAGACTTGTTCATTATGGTTCTGACTGTTTCTGTGAGATCCCTAGCTCAGCAAAAGGATTATTTGTCATGGCTACTGCTCTCACTCATCCTCCACTCATACTGGCCTCAAAGGCCTAAATTAGTCCATAGAGAAGAAGAGTTTGATGCTTCAAGTGATGTTGGCTATACTTTAGCCAGACAGGGAGGAAAAAGAGAACAAGAACAAGTGTCAAGAAAATCCAGGGAGGAAAATTGCTGGCTCCGAGAGTATGGTTAATAATATCAAAGGTTGGGGTGGCTAGGTGGTGCAGTAAATAGAACACCAGCCCTGGAGTCAGGAGGACTCTAACAGTAATCAATTTAGCAGATACTTAGCCCTTAGTAACTTGGGGCTAAGTACCTCTTGAAGGGAGTGTTGAGAGGGCATGAATTCTGTCTCCTGGAAGAGGGGATTGGCTGAGACAGAAGGCCAGTGTGTGTATATAAGAATTCCAGGACGGGGGCGGAGCCAAGATGGCGGCGTAGCAGCAGCAACACATCGCAGCTCTCACATAGCCACCCCAAAATACCCATAAAATAGGACTCTAAACCAAGCCTGGAACTCCAAAACGCACACAAAGATACTTCCCACTAAA
>JAQQSU010011489.1:0-12154 GCA_028627135.1 Pseudochirops cupreus
AAAAAAAAAGATCATCAAGTGTGAAAGGCTTATTAACTTTGATCAACACAATGACCAAGCACAATTCCAAAGGACTGATGATGAAACGTGCTCTTCATCTCCAGATAGAGAGTTTATGGATTCAAAGTGTTAATTGAAAGCCATTTTTTTCTTTCTTCTCTTTCCCTGCTTATATTTTTTCTAGGAGACGGATAATGTTTTCATATTTGTAATAGGTTATATATTTTTGCCTTTTAAATGGCTGGGGAAAGGGGAGAATTTGGAACTGAAAATAAAAAATAAAGAGAAAAAAAGAAAATCAGCTTTCTATCTCAGAAGGAAAGCTGATCCCTATAGAACTTCCCAGTCTCTGTCCCTAAAGGGATTTAGGACCTGTGGTCAACAGTCACATCTTCATTTCTATTTGAGAAACTAAATCAAGTTGGTTTAGTGTTTGCAAACCATCTCTGTTTGTCACTGAGTGAATTAAAGAGAAAGAGAAAACCAAACTTCTCAACTCAGAAGGAAAATTGAGTCCCTATCAAAATCTCAGAGCACGTGAGACTCTCCCTACAGGAACACGGGACCTCTCCTTCTTCAGGTGAGAAACCAAGCTACCTTCGGTAAAACAAACAAACAAACAGCAACGATACTCAGCAATGATTCCCTTCAGCATTCAGCTCATAATGTCATCCAAATGGGATCTGAACAAAATTTGCTAAGTGACCCTTTCTACCGAGGTCATATCAAAGTTCCTCTAGGAGTCCCTGTGACGTAGGAGATGCCCCTTTGAAGTCTAGACAAATTTTTTTTTAGATCCCTGTTCCAAAGGGCACCTGAAATTTTCCCCCAGTGGATGCCTGATACCGTAAGGACCTTCCTACTGGATTTCCAAACTCATCCAGTAACAGGACAAATAGACTCAATCAGAGATAATAGAAAACAACATGAGATAAGTCTCAAGCACATGTGAAACTCCCAGGAAAAGGGATTAAACATTTACAGGTGATCCCTCACGGCCTTCTGAGACAAAAGGCAAACCTTTTCCTATGTACCTATAATTCAAAAGGATCTCAGATGAGGTGTGTAACAAATGGAAATCCCTAGAGACAGAGTTTCTGGGTAATTAGTAATCAATTTGTTGATTTGGATAGCTAATAACTAATTGATGATTGCTAGTCTCTCTCCACAAACTGAAGACCAATCCTTGGGGATCTCTGAATGCTTAAATACCTTTGGAAAATGGGGGTGCTTCTGACAGGTGAAAATCAACCCTGACTGGTGAACAATTAATGAAAGAGCATGTATTAATTGTAATGTATTAATTAATTAATGGGGAGGTGGGCTAAAAATCTTCAGTTCCTCCTGCTGAGAACGTGGCTTGATCATGAGATTCAGTCACCTCTAGCCACGTGGACAAAGGCATCTATCTCTCCCTATTTCACTTTGGTTGGTTTTCTCCTGAGTTGGGTTACCTTAGAGTCCAATAGAGAAGCAAAAGGGTATAGACTTGATATTTTGGGGTTGGAATTCACCTACTTCAGGTGAGAAACCAAGCTACCTTCGGTAAAACAAACAAACAAACAACAACGATACTCAGCAATGATTCCCTTCAGCATTCAGCTCATAATGTCATCCAACTGGGATCTGAACAAAATTTGCTAAGTGACCCTTTCTACCGAGCTTCTGTGTACACTCTTAACAAAAGTAAGCTCTCTCATTTGTGTGGGGTCCCTCCCAAAATCTCCTGGAGTGTGTACCCTGAGGATTAGCCAATCTCATCAATCAGCTTTGTCCTTCAGAGACTGGCTGACGGACTTATAAGGACTGGTCCCTGAATGAGGAAATAGAAAAGAAAAACCTTAATCGTAATTTAATAATTAGTTATTAGTATCATGGAAAAATAATCACTTCTCTCAGGTGTCTGGATTCGTGTAACAAAGGAAGCATGTGTTATAGGTCTGTTAAAAGTAAAAATAAAATAAAATAAAATAAAATAAAAGCATGAGCAATCATAGCATGCTTTAGGAAAACTGCTAGGCAGTAGTATTTTAGGAATGCAAAATCTCACTTTTCATATTAACTCCATGTAAGCTCCAAGGATCCTCCACTCAACTCCCACTAATGAGTTGGGTCCCTAGAACATGGCTACCTCTCCTCCAATTCTTTTAAGTCATTGGCTAAGTCTCCTCTGGTGCTTCTGCCCCCAATACTAACAGTTGAGAATGAATATAGTCAGCCAGGCAGCTAGGTGGCCAGGCCTAGAGTCTGGAAAACTTGCATTTATGAGTGCAGATATGACTGTGTGACTCTAGGCAAGTCACAACTCTGTTTGTCTCATTTTTTTTTATCTGTAAAATGAGTTGGAGAAGGAAATGGCAAACCCCTCCAGTATCTTTGCCAAGAAAATCCCAAATGAGGTCACAGAAAGTCAGACACAGCTCAACAACCACAAATAGCCAGTCTTAAGTAGATTTTAGACAGGGATATTTACTAAGGTAGTACAATGAGGACAGTTGGTACAAAACATCCCCCCCTCCATCCCCCTCCCCCCCCACAATAAAGGATCTGTGATGTATTTTTCCAGAAGTACATGTAGAAACCAAGATAAAGTGGGTTCAGGTTAAGAGAGCACATATGGCAAAGCAGTAACTCATAGGTTTGGTTGGCTAGAAGTCCTTTTCTCCCCTTTTGGGACACTCAAGAAGTCATACTAAGCCATTGCTTTATTCTTAGGCATTAGGTATCATGTCCCTTGTCCCTGTGGGGAGAGCTCTTGGATTGCCGTAGACTCGGCTTTCCTAAAAGGAAGATAGGAAGTTTGATTTTCTTTTTCTAAGTCATTCACTGTTCTGTGAGTATGGTTCCATAATTACATAATTACATGTAGGCATAAGCTACACTTAGGCATTAGGCTTGACTTTGCTGGACTCTTTGTGGAGGCATGAATACTGTCTATCCTTAGTTCCTTGGTTCCTAATAATTCAGATGATGCAGCTAGCTGATCTTTGGATTCAGTGTAAGTCACTGATGGGAAGATAGAAAGTCTAATATCTTCCAGATCCTTCAAAGATGGTTAGTTTGCCTCTGGTCAAAGTTAGGGAAGCAGAGAAGAGACCTCTCCTTTCTTCATCTCCTGCCAGTGATTCCTCCTCAGTTATGTCCTGGAGAGTCACATTTGCCCAATTTCTAGAAGTCTCCTATTTCAGCTAACTCAATGCCTTTGTAGAGGATACAGAGAACATAATGTCATGTTTTAATTTTAACAAAAGAATGAACTGAGGCAGATCTATGAGCAAGATGTCATTTATTAACAGGGGCTGGCTACCTTTCAATAAATGGGTCAATGGACTGCTTCCATTAATGCCAAAGATCTGTAGCAAAAGGACAGTTCCCCTGCTGTAGTTTTTAGGTAGTACAGGACAAAGAACAGAGTAGGGTAGATGATATCACAGGATTAAGGGCAGTACCACTGGTTACAGAGCTGAAGTGCAAGGAGCAACATAATTGGTTCTAAGTTTGCTAATGGGGGCTAGCAATAACCCTCTTTCTTCTCTCATGAGACTAAGTGCTCTTTATTGGAGTCCAGGTGTAAGACAATGGCCCAGTCTTTTGCGCAGCCAGCTAGACATCCTTAAAAGGCACCTTGGTGGAGTAAAGATATCAGGCCCAAACTCCCTGTCTATACACATTCTCCAAGGTTAGTTAAATTCCCTGAGGCAAGAAAGCTGAATTTTTGAACTTATTGCAGGCCAACTGAGCTCTGACCTAAGTTCAGAGACAAAGAACCCATGACTTAAGCAGTTACAGGACAAAAGCAATTAATTGTAAATAGGATCAATAAGAAAATGACACAGGATCAATCTTAATCTTCTCAGTAACAAAATCCCATAGCCGACTGGGAGAGACTTCTGGTGTGGTGTTATTTCACTACATCAAGTGACTTTCAAAAACTTTCCCCACTTAATCTAAGATCTTTTTGATTAACTGAGACCTGTTCTTACTGAGGTAAGGTATTGGGGTGAAGTGCTTTTGACCCCACCTTTACAAAGCAAAGAAAGATACAAAATGATCCTCTGTCCTGGGTGTATCACTTCTACTTCTTCAGTGAAGTTAACACAATGATGGGAAAGGGGCAGAACATTCTAAGACTCATAGTTGTCAGAGCGTATAAAAAACTTAATGGTTGATGCTTTAAATCAGTGGCTCTTAGAACATGGTCCAGGGACCACAGGACCCATCAAGGAGTCTGTGAGGTCAAAACTATTTTCCTAATGATACTAATAGGTTTTAATTTCCAATATGGTAAACCAAAATAAAAACTATGAGCATTCCTTAATAATTTTTAAGAGTATAAAGGGGTCTTAAGTCCAAAAAGTTCAAGAACCATTGCTTTAATAAATGGCTGAATAAATAAGAAAAGCATAAATGCTACTGTGCTGAGGGCATTCTGCTAAGTGTTGAGAACACAAATAGGAAAAGTTAGCAAAGCTAGAGAGCCAGAGCATCCCTGCTTCTCAAGGAGCTTACACTCTAATTGGAGGGGGCTGTGCATATCAGCTACAGAGCAGATGGAAAAACCTAGAAACCCCAAGGGTGCGGCAGATGTTCAAATGGCAAGGTCCAGGGGCTCTTAAATTTGCTGCAGGTCTTCACAGCAGACAGGAAGGCCTAGAGGACCTTAGGATGAAGTGATGGGGCAACTGTAAAGCCTTTGTCATGGGAAGGAATCAAGTTGGTGACTCTCATCTCATCTAAGCCATGTGAGTAGTTAAGCAGCCCCAGTGAGTTCTGCAACAGCCCGAGAAGGAGATGGAAAAAGGATGCCCATTGTGGTGGTGGATCTTCCTGCAGCCCATCCGTCCAATTTGGATTCTAGAATAGCCTCACCATGGGAGGGGGCAAAGGAGACTGTTGTCTCCAGGGGTGAGATCCTTGTGCAGTGACCAACACATGGACATGTTACTGGATGAGTTGAATTGTATTCCTTTGACACTGTCATCATAAATGAAACCAGCAGATTAAAAAGGAAGTTATGGTTAAGGTTCTTCTTGGAGAGACAACTACAAGAATAGGAAGGAAGGGAATAAGCATCTACTTAGTGCCTACTATATGCCAGCACTGTGCTTTACAAATACAATCTCATTTGATCTTCCCAACTCCCCTGTGAAGAAGATGCTCTTATGATCACCATTTTATAGTTGAGGAAACTGAGGCGGATAGAGATTAAATGGCCAGTGCCTGAGGCCAGATTTGAACTCAACTTTGCCTGACTCCAGGCCTAGCACTCTATCTACAACATCATCTAGATGCCTCTAAAGGTAACAAGAAACCGTGTTTCCTGGGATGTTTGGTCATAGTTCTCACAATAAGTATTTGTAAAAGGACCATTTCAGCTTATACGCCAATTTATTTTGCAAAGAATGTAGACTTAAAGAGATTCTAATCAATAAGGTGATCAGTGAAAAGTCCATTAGAAAAAATATGGAATAAGGAAGGAGAGAGCCAATGGCTTGAAGACTGGACAGAAACCTCAGACACATCTCTTCCCTGAATCACCTATTGGATATTTCAATCTGGGCATCCCAGAGGCATTCTAAATTCAAGTCCCAAACTGTACTCATTGTTTTTTCCCTCAAACTCTCCCTTCTTCCCAGCTTCCCTATTACTGTTGAAGTCACCACCATTCTTCCAGGCTCCCAGGTGCATAATCCCCTCATTTTCCTCAACTCCTTACCCCACATAGCAAATTAGTTTCCAAATCTTGTTTCTGATTCCTTCGCAATATCAGTGGCATCCAACCCTTCCTGTGTGAATGGAGTTCTCACAGCTACTACCTTAGCTCGGGGCCCCCCTCCCCTGTCACCTAGATTAGTGAGTATCCTAATGGACCAACCTGCCTCTCTCCCACTCCAGTCTTTCTGAAATGCTGATGCCAAGTGATTTTCAGTGAGTACAGATCTGATCTCATCACTCCCCTGCTCAGTCCACTCTATTGGATTTCTATTGTCTCTAAGATAAAACATAAACTCCTCTGTCTGTCTTTGAAAGCCCTACACAGCCTGTCTGAGACCCTCTGTAACGCACTCTGCGATCTAACCAAGCTGGCTTTCTTACTGTTTCTCACACACAACACTCCATTTCCCGTCTTTATGCCATTTCAGAGGCCATCACTCTCCCTGAGAATGTACTTATCTCTGCCTTATAGAGGCTCTCTTTTCCTTTAAGATGCAGCTGAAAAGGCTTCTTCATGAAACCTTTCCTGTCCCTCCCTCAATTGCTAGTTATCTCCCTCCAGAATTACCTCGTATTTAACTACAACATATACAAATATATGTATATATGGGCATATGTAATTTATTCGTATATTTGAATAAATATGCATAAAATAAATAAAATATAAACAGATTTAGGTAATATGTACTTGTCTCCCCAATTAGGATGTAACTCCTTGTGATCGGGGCTTGTTTCATTCTTTGTACCTGTATTCTTAGTGCCTAGTACAGTGTCTGGCACATAATAAATGCTTAATGAGACACTTGTTGGTTGACTGATCATGAATACTTCTCTTTGAGAAAGGAAAGCAGCACCCAGGGAGAGCCTGAGCATGAGTGCAAGGGGAAGTCTAAGCCTCGTTCGAGGCATCCCCAGCCCCATACCAGGGCACTGCACCAGGGACAAGCTCCAGCTGGTAGTTTTGTTGCCCGCTGCCTGATCTGGGCAGCAGACCTAGGACAGACTGAAAATGAGACTTCTGAGCATTCCTGATGAAAAGAACAGAGACTCAGAGAAACTTTGAAGTTGGAGTGAAGACAAACATATCAAGGTAAACAGAACGAACAATGATAAAGGACTGAATAAGGGTAACCTGCTTACATTCAAATATGGTGAGACGATACATGGATCTTGTCTGAACCACACCATCGTCAGAACTCCGGGAGGCACTAAGGACTTAGGCTAGTTCTGTCACTTCTTGATGATCATAAGAGCTCATCATGACTCACAAGTGTTCCATTTCATTGATCAAAAGTCTCGGGAGATTCCTCTGACCGCAGCCTCCATCTTTTATCCTCTCTTCTTCACCCCTCCTGAACACAGCCCTTGCCCTCCTCCTGGCCTCCAACACCTTTTCCCCTCTCTGCTTTCTCTGTCCTTTGCCCCTTCTCTGACTTCATTTTCATAATTTCCCTATCTTGACCCTCTATTTAGCCAATTCAACTCCATGTTGTTCTATACTTTCAAATCTTTCACCTTCCCCCACTGTTTGCCAAATTATAGCTCCCAATTATACCCACTATCTTCTTCCTCAGCTCTTGTTCATGTGCTTCTGAATATAGCAAGAGGAAGTCTTATAAATGCTATGACTGGGTAGATCACAATTTGTGTTATCTAACTTCAACTGGGCCCTCAGTACAGGAAACCAATATTTCTATTTCTCCTTAATTGATTCCCTATTACGTTCCCCACAGAAGTTATTCAAAACCGTTTTTTTTCCTCTCCTTAAGGCTCTCACACTTCCCTCTCTCAGTTTAGGAATTCAGTTGTTACTTTCCTGAGAAAATTGAGGACATTCATACTGAACCCACTCTTTTCCCCTTTTCATCTTAAAATCCTTTGGTGTTATATCCCACTTTCTCTTTATTTCCCCCAGTCTTCTCCTTGCCAAGGTAATGGTCCTCCCTGTGCCCTTGATCTCATCCTATCCTGTGTTGTTGGGTTTTTTTTTTTAACAGATTACTCCTCAATCATGCTCTTTCTCTCTGTCCTGTTTCTGTTTCTGCCTCTGTTTATCTCTGCTTCTGTATGTGTCCTTCCTCCTCCCCCCCCCTCATTGTCTACTTAAACTTCTTCCTACATATGGGTTCCTTCTCACCTTCTCTCAAACATTCCCAAGTGTCCTTCATCTTTAAAAAACCTTTATTAAATCCTATAATTTCCTTAAATTATCATTGTATAACTCTCCTCCCTTTTTCAGCCAACCTTCTAGAAATCTATCTATACTTGTTGCCTATACTTCCCTTCCCACTCACTCTTCAACCATTTGCAGTGTGTTTTATAATCTCATTATTCAATTGAAATTGCTCTTTTCAAGATCCTCAGTGGTCTCTTACTAGCCAAATCTAATAGCCTTTTCTCAGTTCTCATCCTTCTCAACTTCTCTGTTGCATTTGATGCTGTTGACCATTCTCTGAGAAGCTAGGTGCTAGGAGAAAAACCCAAAGGAAACTTTGGACTTGGAATTTAGGATTATAAAGAAACTGAATTAAGGTGTGAATTTAATCTCCCATTACTCCCCAGAGAGTGAGGTTGCATGAGAGGAGATGATGCTCCACATGTCTGAATATAAAATATTTAGAGATTCTCTGATAAGTACTGCTGCCAATCATACTTATTAACATGCAGAGACATATCTCATTTATTTTGTTCTTGGAGTACAGTCCCATGGTACACAAAAACCAAAGGTCCATGAGAAGCATTTCCAAAAAATTTATGTAGAAGAAGGCAGGATGGATACAATTTGAATTTTTTACAGAGGACAAAAGGGGAAGGTAAAGATTTATCCATCAAAGAACTGATATCAAAAGGGGAAGATCTACATCAGATAAAAACAACAAATTGATCAGCAAAGTGCAGGAGATTCAGCTGATATCTCAAGCTAATTTTTTTGCAAACAGAGCAGTAACTGACTGATTAGCTCCAGGCCAAAGTTGGATGCTTAATCTAAATTCTTCTGGCTGGAGATATGACTTCTTGTCTCAGGCAAATGACAGCAATATTAAAATTCTCTTATGATGTCCCCTGCCTTTGGTCATAGATAGCCATAGCATGTACATCTCTGACCATATTCTTGCACATCCTGTCACCTTGGGACATTTTAATGTAAGTTTTCAGACAAACATTTCCACAAGCAGATTCTAATATTGGAAATCATTGGAAAAAAGACAAAACAAAAGCAATTATAATAACAATGAGTTTTCAAAATCTCTTTGATCCAGCCTGTTACTGGCAACCAGCCTTGACTGTTCCAAGCAGATATCCTTACATATTTAATCTTCCCTGGGTCCTTTTCTAACATCCCAAAGCAATTCAGGTGCTGAGGAAATATTAATGATTTAACCAAACACATAAGGGCAACAACATTTAGTTGAAGTCCATTTAAACAATGGATTTTTTATTCTGTTGACTTAGGTTTATCTATCTACCTTGTGAAGTCATCTACTTCTGGGAAACATTTTTCCTTGAAAATTCTATGACAAAATGGTCTGTCTTTGACCATTGTTTACAAAGTGTCCAGTTCAGTTCATTGAAACTCATTCAAATACTCCTGACTCAAGATACTGGCTTCCTTAATTGAGATGTTAGTTGACTTGAAATGAGCCTTGTTTCTAGGGCAGTTTTGGAGAGGTATTCCCCTCTAGTAGATCCACCTCTTAGGTTCTAAGTCACTTGTAGAGGTTCCCTACTTGATGCAGCTTAAACCTGCTACTGATAAGACTTAGTATAATTTAGGAAAGCTTGACAAAATCTAATTACATAGGTCTTCTTGTAACTAGTTCATGTGATGAAAGCCTATTTAAACCCCACAGAATTAACCTTATAAACAAAAAGCTACAGGGAGAACTTTAAATTAAGCTGACTATAGAGAATTTCAGTCTTCACATACTACTTGTTCTTGCTATCTTTACTTGAACCCTCCACACAACATGGATAATACTACCCATAAGCTACAGGAAGAATCAGATTTTGTAAAAATAAGTCCTTTTGTCTCTTGATGTTATCAGAGAGACACCTCGAGCAGAAAAAAAAAATCAATCTTCCATTTAAGACAACTCACAAAATGAGATACAAAATTTTTAAAAAATAATTTGAAGCTTTAGTTTTAAAAAATTAGCTATTGTAGTAAAATCTATTCTTTATAATTAATAACTCCATTGTTGTCCTAATTTGAAAACTGGCCTTTTAACCAAGCAATTAGACCACATATGGACTTCAATTTTTTTCCTAGAAAAATTTTTTTATGCATCTAATCGTCTTGTGCACACTGAAATGCTATGGAAAACCACTCAATGGTTCATCCACTTAATGTATGAGGTTCAACAAATTGAGACAAACTTTTCCCCTAAAGCTAAGCGTTTTAAAATTGAACAATAGTAAAGACCTATTGTGTGGTTTAATGAGGGGTCATATTTCTAGTTATTCTGAAGACCTTTCCTTCCCTCTCTCTCTCTCTTTTTTTTAGAGAACTAATGAACTAATTAAATTGGTTTATTTACTTTTAGTTTACAACATTCAGTTCCACAGTCCCTTGAGTTTCAGATTTTCTCCCGTTCCCTCTCCTCTCCCCCCCAATCATGGCAGCATGCACTCGAATGTAGGATCTACAAATATCTTCCCATTAATCATTAGTCAGGTTGTAAAGAAGGATTGTAACTGATGGAATGATCAGTGGGAAAGAGGAAACAAAACAAAACAAGTAAAAGAAACAGAGCAAGCAGTTTCTTTCAATCTGCATTCAGACTCCACAGCTCTTTCTCTGGATGTGGATATCTCTTTCAATCATGAGTCTTTTGGATTTCTCTTTATAACCTTACATTGCTGAGTGGAGACCAGTTTATTGAGGTTAGTCATCACACATATGTTGTGTCTGTGATTGTGTACAAATTTCTCTTGGTTCTGCTCTTCTCGCTCAGCATCGGTTTATGTAAGTCCAGGTTATTATACATTCATATACCACAACTTGTTCAGCCATTCCCCAATTGATGGGCATCCCCGAGTTTTCCAATTCTTTGCCACCACAAAAAGAGCTGCTATAAATATTTTTATACATATGGGTCCTCTTCCCACTTCTCTGATCTCTTTGGGATATAAGCCTAGAAGTGGTATTGCTTGGTCAAAGGGTATGCACTTATTTATAGCCCTTTGGGCATAGTTCCAGATTGCTCTCCAGAATGGCTGGATAAGTTCACAGTTCCACCAATAATCCATTATTGTTCCAATTTTTACACAGCCTCTCCAGCATTTTTCATTTTCCTGTTTTGTCATCTTAGCCAATCTTGCTGGTGAGATGTGGTACCATAGAGTTGTTCTGATTTGCATTTCTCTAATCACTAGTGATTTGGAACATTTTTTCACATGCTTATAGATATCTTTAATTTCATCTTCTGAAAACTGCCTGTTCATATCCTTTGACCATTTATCAGTTGGGGAGTGGCTTGTATTCTTATAGATTTGACACAATTCTTTGTATACTTTAGAAATGAAGCCTTTATCAGAGACACTGATTGTAAAAATTCTTTCCCAATTTTCCATTTCCCTTTTAATCTTGGTAACATTGGCTTTGTTTGTACAGAATCTTTTCAATTTAATATAATCAAAATTATGCATTTTGCATTTTATAATGCTCTCTAACTCTTGTATCATGAAGTCTTCTCCTCTCCATAGATCTGATAGGTTAACTATCCCTTGCTCTCCCAGATTGCTTACAGTATCGGTCTTTATACCATTTCAACTTTATTTTATGTACAGTGTTAGATATTGGTCTATGCCCAATTTCTGCCATACTGTGTTCCAGTTTTCCCAGCAGTTTTTGTCAAATAGTGAGTTCTTACCCCAAAACTGGGGTCTTTGGGTTTATCAAACGGCGGATTACTGCAGTCATTGGCTGCTGAGTCTCATGTGCCCAATCTACTCCATTGATCCACTACTCTGTTCCTCAGCCAGTACCAAGTAGTTTTGATGACTGCTGCTTTATAATAGCATTTCTTTTCATTAATTGCCTTGATATTCTGGAACTTCTGTTCTTCCAAATGTATTTTGCTACTATTTTTTTTAGCTCTACAAAGTAATTTTTTGGTAGATTGATTGGTATGGCACTAAATATGTAATTTAATTTAGGTAAAATTGTCATTTTTATTACATTAGCTCAACCCAGCCATGAGCAATTGATGTTTTTCCAATTAGTTAGATCTGACTTTATTTGTGTGAAAAGTGTTTTGTAATTGTGTTCGTATAAGTCCTGGGTTTGTTTGGCAGGTAGTTTCCCAAATATTTTATAATGTTTACAGTAGCTTTAAATGGAATTTCTCTTTCTATCTCTTGCTGTTTGACTTCGTTAGAGATATATGGGAATGCCAAGGATTTATGTGGGTTTATTTTATATCCTGCAACTTTGTTT
>JAQQSU010001149.1:0-10218 GCA_028627135.1 Pseudochirops cupreus
AGGACAGGCTACCTCAGGCAAAGATCCTCCTCTCCTCACGCACACAACTGCTCAGCGTCCAGGCAGCTTGGTCCCAGCAGCTCCGGCCCCTGGCAGTTGCTGCCCCAGGTAGTTCTCAGCAGGAGTCCTTAGCAGAGATTCTGCCCTGCTCAAAGCAAAAAGAGTTTGCAACTGCAGCCACTGCCTCTGACGCCACTTCCAGTCAGCACCGCACGGAGACTCGCTTGGTTCCAACGTTCTCTTGCTCCACCCCTTCCTGCTATGTCAGCAAGCTCAAGGGGCATGGAAGATCTTCAAATCCCAGTATTGGTACACACTGTCCTCCTTCCTCTCTCTGCCATGATGTTTCTTTTCCCCAAAGAAGGAATCTAGGGTTTGGTTGCTGTTCTTACTTTGCTTCTTATGCTTATTCTTACTCGTGGTTGGTCAATCTGTGATTTTTTTTTTTAAATCTCTGTGGGGCTCTGCTTCCAGAAGGGAAAGCTCTGTCCCAAATCGCTGAGGTCCTCCTGCCTGCCATAGCTCTCAGGAAGGTGCTGGGTCCCTTCCCCACTTCCAGGTCACTGGATAAAGAAGACCCACAAGACCAAAGCCCAAGACCGCAATCCGGATCCAAGCTGCTCAACACGAGAGCACTCGGCCTCTGAAAGATCACTTGGTCCCCCTACAGTCTGCAGGCCAAGGGGTGGAAGCTGCAATGCAGAGGCGGGTGCAAAACCTCTGCCTTTTCACTTGCCAGCCCTGGAGGCGTTTTGGCCAGACCACTTTTCTCCCATGACCTCACAAGCTCCACTGACCTAGTTCTGAACACTGCCGCAGCTGCTGCTAATCCACTCACCCAAGGCTCCTCGGCTCGTCTTGTCCAGCTGCCCCCGGGGGCTCAGCCAGGGCTTCAGGCCAGGCTGGTTTCAGTTCGCAGTGCTGATATGGTTCCTTGTAGCCGAGCTGACTTTAGTGGAAAGTATATTTGTGTGTGTTTTGGAGTTCTAGGATTAGTTTAGAGTCATATTTTATAGGTATTTTGGGGTGGCTATGTGAGAGCTGCAATATGTTGCTTCTCCTGTGCCGCCATCTTGGCTCCACCCCTAATTCAGTCCTTTGTAACATGGTTTTCCTCTTAAATGTTGAGTTGTAAATTCTCTCTTTCTTCTGCACCTATTCAGTCTACTGAGAAGGCACGCAAAATGATATCAATTTAGCATGTGAACTTGGGCAAAACATATTTCCATATTAGTCATATCATAAAAAAGAAAAAAAAAGATAAAGAAGAAGCTATTTTTCATTTCACAGTCAGATTGGGTCAGTTTCCCTTAACAATTTCATGAAATAAGATGCCCAATCCTCTGTAAAGGTAAGGGAATTTGAACATCTTCCTGGCCCCTTAATAAGTCTAAGGGCATTGGAGGACCTTCCCTGATTTGAAAATATACTCTGCCCCCTATTAGGCTGAATGTGGTCACATGGGGCCTCTAGTGGGAGGAGTTTGCTGAAGGGCGGAGCAGGGTCCATAGGAAGAAGGTTACTTCGGGGAGGCTTGTTTTTCAGGAAGGTCCATGCCTTGTTACTTTGTAATTAGGCTGTGGGTCATGAGGGTTGTGCTGTTCTCTAACCTTAGAGAAGGCTATATATACACCTCTGAGGTGGGGTTTTGCTTGGGTGTCACTTTGGGAAGAGTTGTATGATTTGGGCAGATCAGACTCTGGGCAGCTGTTGAGGCCCCCAACTTTGATAACCCAGATGTTGGTGCCTCTCTCTCTGATAACTATGTAGGTGTGTAATAGTCAGATGACTAGATACCCTATCCCTTGTTTTGTTGAACTGTGTTATTTTCTCTCTGTGTTTTTATGTGCTTGTAACTTCTGATTGTATTTTCTCTGAAATTCAGGGTCTAGAATTTTCCCTCTGAACTAGGTTATTGATATATATTTGATTAAACTAATATTGTTAACCCCTTTTGAGTTGCTTTTCTTTAGAAAAGCATATCAAAGTACCTGTGCTAGCAGCCATTCCAGGGTGCTTGTTGCTACATCCCCTTATAATCTCTGGGCTGGGAGCTCTAGAAGCTGCTGCTGCCGTGAACACCAGCAAGTGCTCTGGAGAGGCCTCCACTCTGGTGTCAAAGACCCCTCTTACCAACCTCCTAAGTTGTCTTAGTCTGGAAGAACATCTCACCCTGATCTGTTATTGGCTCTGCCACTGCAAAATTTGATTTGAGGCATTATTTTAAAGTTTGATGAAGGACAATGTTAGGAGAGTTCAGCTGGCGTGCTGTTTTTATTCTACCATATTGTTTCCACCAAGAAATTTTCTTAAATATAGTTAAATAAATAAAAATACACACATTGACAAAATATTTCTACCCACAGACTACTTAAATGTTTTTTGTAGATATGTGTAATTTGTGTAAGTGGTGTTTTAAAAAAGACTACTGAAAATATATCAGATGAGAAGACATTTGGGTTTTTAATGAATATATATATATATATATATATATATATATATATATATATATATGTATGTATATGCATATACACACACACACATACACATATATATATACCCACACAAACTTTTAATTGTATTTTCAGAGGTGTCAGCACCGATTAATTAATATAATGAAAGAAGGAGCTAAAGGTTTAAGAGTTTGTTCCATGTAAATTCCATTCAATATTTCTTAAGCACCTAGGTAGCACAGTGCACAGTACACTGAGTGGGTCTTGACTCAGGAATACTTAATTTCAAGTGTGGTCTCAGTCACTTAATATCTGTGTGACCCTGGGCAAGTCATTTAGCCTCTGTTTGACTCAGTTTCTTCAACTTTAAAAAAAAGGATTAAAATAGCCCTTCCTCCCAGGATGCTCAAATATGTAGATACTTCTGTTTAGATTTTAAACTCCTCACAACCTGCTTCCAAAACATATTTCCAGACTGATTTCACAAGACTGTCTTTCATTAACTCTGTGCTTCAATCAACCTAGCTTACTTGGTAAGCCTTCTGTGTAGGCCATATCCCTTGACTGGAATATTCTCCCTTTTCATTTTCATGACTTGAAATTTCTCATCTTCCTCAAAACTCAGCTGAAGTTCTACTTCTTACATGAGAGATTTTCATGATTCCCTCCTTTGTTAGTTTCCCTTGAATTATATTGCATTTACCATTATATATGTTTTATACTTGTCAGTGTATGTTGTACCTCCACCACAATACATAGACTCTAATTTCTTTGAGGACTATAATAATTTTGCAGCCCTAGTATAATAATGTATCATATATTACATTATATTGTATATTATAACATGTATTATATAATATAATAATCCTTTGTAGCACGCAATAGGATTATTTGTTTTTTGCTTTTTGGAGGGCAGTTGGGGTTAAGTGACTTGCCCAAGGCCACCCAGCTAGTTTTTATGTTAAGTGTCTGAGGTCAGATTTGAACTCAGGTCCTCCTGACTCCAGAGCTGGTGCTCTATTCACTGCACCACCTAGCCACCCCATAATAGGAAATTTTTTAAAAGTTTGTTGAAATGAATTTGCATGGCAATGAATATATTGTTATTCTTGTTGCCTTTGTATATAACAAAACCAAATGCTAAGAACTATCACATTTTCTGCTCAACTTTAACTTATTTATATCTCATAGTTTTTACCATGGGGGAAAAATCAATATCAACATTATTTATTTCTTCCATTGGGCAAGGATTCAAGTCATGATTTTTAGTACCATCTGCTTTCTTACTAGAATTCAGCCACCATCATTATAAAAATGGAAAGGGTTTGTATTATAATTGGGGTCATTTTGTATTTGTCTTTAGTTTTTCGGTTGCCATGAGCAAAAAGTTCATTGTGTTTTGGGCAGTCTGTTGGTGGCATAACACCCTCTCCCCACCCTACCTCATGTTTAGCTATGCTGGTCCCGGAAACCAGATAGTCTGTCATTTAGAATTACATGTGAAGTCTTTCCAGCATGTTACGACCTGTGAGAATTTGAACTCAACTGACATATCCTTTGAGACTGTATGGTTTCTTCTATGCCATCAGAGTGGGCTTTCTAGGTGGTAGAACCACATTCATACTACCTGGCCACAAGATGCACGTTGTTCTTTCAACTAGAGGAGAATGTGAAGGGGTTAAGGGCAAGATCCTCCATGTTCTTTTTTATCAAATTAAAAAAAAAGCTGTGTTCTGTGAATGATTGGAAGAAAAGATGTTAAGGGAACAGCAAAGAGGAAAGAGAATTTCATGAGGAAGTGGGGAACCTAAATCTACATTAGAAAGATGACACAATAAACAAGTTAGAGTTTTAAGTTACTTCAGAAGCCATCTAGTACAATTCCCTCATTTCACTACTCAGAAAACTGAAAACCCGAGAAATGAAGTCACTTTTCTAAGGTTACACAGGTAATAAATTACAGAGATTCAAAATTTGATCATTTGACTCTTAATCCTCCACCCTTTCTAATATAGCACACTGCATCACAGAGATAATTGGTGAAGTTGAGAATTCCCGAAAAAAAAAAGCCTCATCTTCACTTGCTCTATACACATGTAAATGTAGGCAGCAAGGCTGTGCAGTGGATAGAACACTGAGCTTGGAGTCAGGAAGACTTGCATTTAAATGTGGCATCAAATGCGTACTAGATGTGTGGTCCTGGGAAGTCACTTAGACTTTGTCTGACTCAGTTTTCTCCACAATAAAATGGGGACAATAATAGCATTGACCTCCCAGAATTGTTGTGAGTATAAAATGAGATTATATTTGTAAAGTACTTGGCAAAACTTAAAGCACTATATACAGGCTAGAGATTGTTACCTCTCCCATGTCATCCATAACGCAGTTTGTAGTGTAATTGCATAGTTTGCCTGGAGATAATTGTGTTTGTTTTGTTATAGGTTTTTCAACACACACACACACACACACACACACACACACACACACACCCTTTGCCTCTTAAGTTTTCTTGCAATTTGATTCATCTAGTCTCCTTAAAAGGATGTGACATGGAACAAAGATTTCTGGATTTGGTATTATAAGACATGCTTTTAATTACTGGCTCTACTGATTTCTAACTGTGTGGCCTTTGATAAGTCACTAAAACACTCCAAATAACTTTTCCTTGTCTGCAAAATAAGGTTTTGGGACTAGATGAGATTTAATTTGCATTTCAGCTCTAAATCTATGATTATATGAAATTATTCCTTGAAAGGTCAACAACAATCTGTAGATTCTTAAATTTGATGAATGTCTTATTCCAAAATTCCACCATGGCATTATCCTGAAATTATTCATATTTTGGCATATTATCATTATTAACAGAGACTTAGCTTTGTGTAATGGGTAGTACACTGAATCCAGTGTCAGGAAGAACTTAGTTCAAATTTAATCTCTGACATTTATGAGCTATGTGACGATGGTCAAGTCACAGCCTATCTGAACCTCAAAAATGAAGGGTTTGGACTAAGTGGTCTCTGAGGTTCCTTCTAGCTTTAACTCTAAAATCCCATTGTGAATATGGACCTCTCTTCCTTGGTGAGGAAATATTATACTATATTACATATACCATCTGACACAGTTGGTATATTAGGTAGTTTTTCTGAACTATTTCTCTCTCTCTTTTTTTTTAATCTTTGTGCATAATTGCTGAGTATGGGCGTAGGAGAGATATTTAAAAATACATGTGATGGAATAGCAAAAAGAATCAATAATTTTATATAAAAATCTAATTTACTTTCTTATATATCTTCAATTTATTACCTTATTGGGCTTGTTATTCTTTGGCTATGAATCATAGTTCCTTTATATATGCCTCCCCTAACACTCCCCTTTATGCCATCATCCAAAAAATCTAAGTTTTGTTATTGCTGTGTAGTTCATTTTTGTTTTTCTGTCAATACCTCCTCACTTTCTTTAAATTGTATTTATTAATTGTACTGGATCATCTTTTTTACTTAACCATTTTTAATATTCTCTATTTTTTCTTGATGGTTTTTCTTATATTTCTTTCCCTTCCCCCCTTTTTTGGTATTTATTGCTACTTTTCGGTGATAAAAGTAAGCTGGGCTTAGACACAGCCACTTATTCTACCATATCAATAGATGGTCCTGGAGAAATTAAGTGTGGCAAGCAATAAGGTTACATCTTTCTTTTAGACGGGAGAAAGGGACAGACTGTATATTAGTACTGAGAAATTTGGGGGAGGGGAGATAAGACCTTTGAATGGTCTCAGTCTTCAGTCAAGAGAGAAGCCAATTCATCATTCATGGAGGTGGGGGTGTGCATCCAAATTACTTTTCAGTGACTTTTTATAGCCAATTTTATTATTTAACTAATGTCATTCTTCCACTCTCCTTAGCTAATGTGATTCAGATTTCATTGTTCATACATATTAAGCCTGGGCAAGCATTTGGCAAAATGTTAAAATGACATCCTCGCCTTCTTTCCTTCTGCTACTGAATAAAATTACAAGAAAAATATGGTAGTGGGCGCAGGCATTTCTACCTTCAGCTATATCTTTGTGCTTTGGCGGTTCTGATAACCTCCTGTACTACTTTCCCAC
This sequence comes from Pseudochirops cupreus, assembly GCA_028627135.1. NCBI lineage: Eukaryota > Metazoa > Chordata > Mammalia > Diprotodontia > Pseudocheiridae > Pseudochirops > Pseudochirops cupreus. The sequence continues at coordinate 6,559 of JAQQSU010001149.1, forward strand.
CTGTTCTTGGACTGAGATAGCCTCCTTTCCCCCGAGTTAAAATTATAAATTGTATAATTACTGTTTTGCATAGGGAGAGGGAACACTTGCATATGTTAATTAGTTCTCTTTTTAAATATCCCAGAGTATTTGATATAACACATTCTTATACATACACAAGTCAAATGTATCATATGTTCATGAATGTGTTTCATGATGGTGTTTGTTGAGAGCCTTGCACTAGTCTAGGAGATAGATGACAGATTCTAATTTCAGCTCCATTACTTACTATGTAAGTGACCCTCAGCAAGTCTATTATTACCTCTTTGAGGTAAATTTTGTTTTTCATCTAAAAATATATATGTGCAAAATGATAGTGACTTGACCTAAAATACAGGATGATTGTGAGTTCAAGACTAAATAATACATGTTAATTAATTTTGACCATTGTAAATAAAGCAAAATACAAGTTTAAAGTGGTATTGGTATTGTATCTATATAGCTTATATATATATATATATATATATATATATATATATATATATATATATATATATGAGAACATGTATGTCTCCATAGTCTGTGCATATGTACTTATATGTTTATATATGTGAATATGCGTGGTGTACATGAAATATTTTATTCATTCCTGTACTGGACAACCCTTTCATGATTACTGGCATTCATATATATGATGATATATAACATTATAAATAAATGTATGTATGTATAAAATGCAAATACGTATAAATGTGTGTATATACATATATGTATTCCTACTAATATTGGTACAACTTTGTTTAAATTCATCGTTGTTCAGTTGTTTCAGTAGTGTCCTGCTTTTGTGGCCCCATTTGGGATTTCTGTGGCAAAGATACTGAAGTGATTTGCTATTTCCTTTTCCATCCCATTTTACAGATGAGGAAACTGAGGCAAACAGAGTTAAATGACTTTCACAGGGTCACATAACTAGTAAATGTTGGAGGTCAGATTTGAATTCAGAAAGATGATTCTTCCTGACTCTGAGCCCAGACCTTTATCCACTATGCCACCTAGCTGCCCAGAAATTTATGTAGCACTTTACAATTATTAAAATATACTCCTATGTGTGTATGTATGCATGTATGTATGTATGCATAAATATACACAAGTGTGTATATATTTTTTTGCTCTATTTTTATTCATATTAATCATTTTGTGGAGGTAAGGACACTTTTGTTATTCTTATTTTTAATACAGATATGTGTTGTAAAACCTGGTCCATGATTTTCTTAGTAAAGTGAACGCCCATTTAAGAAACTCTCCCTGCCAGTCAAAATCAATAAAACTTGGATCCAGGTTTTGCTGACTGATTCTCTATCTGTTATCCCCAACTACCTGCTGTTCTTTAGGAAAATGCAATATAAATGTATAATGATTTGTTTAAAAGGTACATATTTTTAAATTTAATTTCATTTGTAATGCAGTTTGTAGGACAAATGCACACTTTTGCGGGAGATAATTGCATTTGCATTGTTATATTCTTTAATATTTCACTCATTTTTGTCATTTTTGTTTTAAAAATTATAGCTTAAATATATTATTTAAAATGCATGGTTTTGGCTAAATTCCTAATGTTCTTAGAAACACACTTGAGAGGAGGAAGATCACAGAATCTCAGAGTTGGAAGGAATTTCAGAGGTCACTGAGTTCAACTTAGAATCTGAAAAAGAATCCCCTAGACAGTTCACCAAAGAAGTCATCACTCAGCCTTTATATCGTAGAGTGTTACTTTGTGGTTTCTTCACTGTCTAAATCTGGACGTCTGATCTCTCGGGTAGAATTGGAAAAGCAGATACAAATGCTGTCACATTTTCTTTCTGTTTTTTAAAAGAGGGTAATGCATCTGGGTATGGGATTTTTGATCAAATTTTGAACCTAAATCATAGAACATGATTGGAATCATGTATAGTAGAACACTGACAATCTGTTCCTTTATTTTTAACTTAAAGTAGGAAGAAGAAAACTATGTGCAAATTCAATTAGTCCCTTGGAGTCATGTGCATCTAATCCTAGGAAACTTAGATATACATGCATATCCATAAATATGCATCAATATACACTGTATGAGAGACAGCAGGGCATAATATAGTAAGCTCAAGTGAATTCAAGTGATATGTCTCTGACAAATACTGACTGTGTGACCCTAAGAATGTCACAGCTGTAGGAAACTTTGTAAGACTATGTTTTGCATAGAATTTGACACTCTGCACTGCTTGTGGGAGCTTTCTTATCAGAGAGTCCTAATGAAATCTAAGTAAGTCACAGATCTTGTCCCTAATTATATCCCATCAAAGATTCACAAAAAAGAGGAAACAAGTATGTGCCTACTTGTACATATATGTAGGAGGATTTGTTTATGGATTTCATTTCGCAAAATGTTTAGTGGTCAAAGAATCATGTGTTGGGAGAAAGTCTTTGGATTACATGTGCATCTATAGCTTGGTGATATTATTTAGTGCAGGACTTGTTTTAATGAGGCCTGCTGTACAAATCACAAACTCCAAAAAGATTTGGGGGTGTCTTGAGAGGCAAGTGAGTATAGGTGGTTGAGCGTGGCAGTCAGTGTAGTCCCGGAATACATGGTATGAAACTTCAGTAGGTCTTTTTGTTATTTAGTTATTTCAGTTGTGCCCAGCTCTTCGTGATCCCTATGGCCCATGGGGCATTCTTGCAAAGGTAATGACGTAGCTTGTCATTTCCTTCCTCGAAAGGAATTAGAGGTTAAATGACTTAACCAAGTTCACATAACTAGAAAGTTTCTGACTCAGGTTTGACAGCAAGCCCAGAGCTCTATCCACTGCACTACCTAGCTGCCTCTCATCAGGTCTGGCCTCAAACATCATATTGTACCCTTCAATATAAAAAAATAAAGGAAGGATGATCAGGCAGAACAATGTCAGACTTCAAGTTACATCATCAGTGCTGTGAATTTAAAAAGACTGTGACCTTCTTCCATCGTGCTCAGGAGGGAGATGACTTTTCGTCCCTCTGGCAGGTATGAAAGATGGCAAGTACCCCAGCACAGGCCCAGAAAATTCGTACTACTTTACTGAGTTACTTGTTATAACCTTGATGTTATATTTCATGGAATGCATTTTGCTTTGAATTTGTGCATGTCATTTTCCATGATCTGGAATAGAAATGCACGGGCTGGGTCTTGCAGTTATGGTTTTAAATGATTACTGACACAAATAGTATTCTGAAACAGGAAAGTAGTGTGAGGTCCCAATGTTAGGAGAAATGTTGATAACAGTGTTTAATGGATGTATATGAACATAGATATCCACATTACATACCATATACATATAATCATACCTTTATCTGCATCAATATCTATGTGTGTATGCAAATATATATGTGTGTGTTTATACATGCATCCTGCTACACACATTACATATGTCTCATTCTGCATGTTTTGTCTATCATTTGTATAGCTGTTCTATGAAATTGTTCTACTGAATGCCATTAAATGCATGATATCACTTTCTTGTCTGAAACCTAGATTTTATAATTATTAAATAACTTAAAGAATATTGAGCTTATGTTTATATTATTTTATTGCTGAGCTTTAGAATAATGATTTTAAAAGCTGTATTCAATGGGATAATGAATGCCAGTACAAAAATTTGTATATTTCCT
>JAQQSU010011490.1:0-12153 GCA_028627135.1 Pseudochirops cupreus
GGGGCACAGCCGCGGCTTCAGGGCAGGCTGGTTTTGGTTCGCAGTGCTGATATGTTTCCTCGTAGCTGAGCTGACTTTAGTGGGAAGTATCTTTGTGTGAGTTTTGGAGTTCTAGGATTGGTTTAGAGTCCTGTTTTATGGGTATTTTGGGGTGGCCATGTGAGAGCTGCGATATGTTGCTGCTGCTACGCTGCCATCTTGGCTCCACCCCCCAATTTTATTACTTTTTAGACATTATATTTTGATTACATATTGAAAAGAAAACAGACTTTGGGCTGGATGAAATCCACATAATTTTGACATTGGGGTTGGAAAATACTGGAATCATGTAGTAAAACATTGATTATGATAGGACCTTAATATAATCAACTCAGTAGATTTCCAAACCCTGGGTTTCACCTGATCATTTTCGGCTTTATTAACAATTTTTAGTTTTGTAAAATTTTTGAAACTGGGATATACTTCAGAATAAATCTAGTCTAATGTGTCCCAGAAAAGGATATATTATATCTTGCAGCTATTAATCCATCTTTGAAACAATACTTTTATAGATGGGGAATCTTTTTTTATAATAAAAGTTGATTTATATAACCCTTGAATATTGTAAAACAATTTTCTTATATGACCTCATAGGATCCTCATACTAGTATTTTCCCCCATTTTATAGATAAGGAAAATGAAATGGAGAGGTTATATGATTTGTCTAGTATTTGAGTATTTGAGATGGGAATTGAGCCCACCTACATTACTTCAGCACTTTGAGTCCCATGGCAATTCCATCTTTGACTATGCCCCAACATCTTTGAGGCAACCAACCCTTCTTAGGAATAGTTATAATTGTTAAGAAGTACTTTTGGTGACATAGTCAAAACTCTTTATCTTTGCCTCATTTCTCTTAGTTCTTCCTTATTAAGAAAAAAAAGAGTTTTGTCCTTCTAACACATGACAATCCTACAAATACTTGAAAACAGCTATCATCTTCCCTTCTAGTTTCTCTTTACCAGACTAAATGTCTTCAGAGCCTTCCATTGACTTGTTGAGAGAATCAAGACAGATAATGGCCTTGAGAGGTTTGAAGACCAGAGTAAATATAAAATTCAATATAATAAACATGAAGCCATATAATTGGATTAAAAAATCAGCTTCTCAGTACATGATGAGTAAAGAATGGTTGGTTAACAATTCGTCTGAAAATCAAAAGATCTGTATGTCTCAGTGAACTGCAAGCCCATTATGAATTAATAGTATGATAGAGATAGAAAGTACACCTTTGAATTCCTTTGGGTAGAGCACTATACACTACACATTTTGCAAAGGATACTCCTATATGATGAAACTCACTATACAAATGCAAATCAGTATCTTATCTGAAGTTTACAACCCTGAAGAGTCATTCAGAGCTCTAAAAAGTTAAGTGATTTGCCTAGGGTCACACAACAAGTGTGTTAGAGGTATGAATTAGAGCTTTGCTTTAAAGCCAATTCTGTATCTACAATGTCACATGGTTTCTCAATGGCAAATTAAAAATGTGCTTAAAAATTAGATCATAGGTTGCAATAAGAAATTCAAGGTTCTAGGAATAAAGAAGTGATAAATCCTTTTGTATTTCAAGCTAATCAGATTACCTCTAGATTATAGTGTTCAGTTCTGGGTAACAAAATGTATGAACAACATTAATAATCTAGTAAGTCTTCAAAAGAAGGCAATCAGGATAATCAAAAATCTTTAGTCCAAATCATATGAAGATCAACTGAAGTTAACTGGGATGATAATCCTGAAGAGGAGTAGATTCAGAGGGAATAGAATCAAGTAATGAAATCAAGTGATTGTTTCAGTAATAGAACAGGGATTTATCATGTATAAGAAATACTAGGCCTCTGTTTGACCTCAGTAGCAAAGGATGGACATTTCAAGAAAAAATAAATTTAGACTTCATGTTTGGAAAAATTCATGCACGTTGGAGTTATCCCAAAGCGGAAAAAATTGCCTTGGGAAAAAGGGGGTTGCCTTTTGTGGAAAATCTTAACTTAAAGGGTAGATGAATACTTCATTATGTTTTAATGGAATTTTTTGCATATGTTCCCTTCCAAGTATATAATTCTGTACTTCTGTGAACAAGGCTAAAAGCAACTGAACAACTCTATGCTCCCTTCTCAAAATGCAGCCCAAGGTTTGCTCATGAAAGAAAATGTGCTGTAGCAGCAAGAAGGGGAAGGTACAAATAGTAAGGAGGTAAATCTGCTGAGATAAGCTATCAGCAATGAAAAAAAAAATGCTAAAATACATACAAAGAAATCAGAAAAAAATGCTAGGTATAATTGTGTATGTCAAGTAGATAATTCATCAGTAAAAAACAAACAAACAAACAACAACAAACATTGAAGCCTTAGTAAAATGGGGAAAAAGCCAGAATACAAGAAATAGAAGTATGTATTGGGAAGTGGAAGTAAACAACAATTGACGTTTATGTTCCAGTTTAATGTTTTTAAAACTTTTTACATACATTTTTATCTTTGCTCCACATGACAGCCTTGGGAAATACATTATCACAATTTCACAAATCAAGAAAATATTGAAAGAGTGTCAAAGTGATTTTCCCAGTGTTATATAACCAAATGCTTGTGGTGGATTTTAACCCCAGAATTTTATGATTTCAAGTCTAGGACTCTTTTTCTTTTTTCTCTTTGTCTCACTGATCAGATCTTCCATTCTAAAAGATAAGAAAATACATTCTACATATCCCCCAAAGATCAATTAGCTCCAGAATAGTTCAAAAATAGAATTAAAACTTTTAAAATAAGATATCAAGATGGAAATGAGATCTAGAATCAGAGCTTTCAAAGAAGAAGTAAATAAGAAATACAAGGTAGTAGCTTTCATAAAACCATGGACAGAAAATTCTGAAGAGTAATAGAGGCTATATAAAAAGGAATGACTTACTTAGAATTAAAAGAAATATATAGACATAGAAGAAAATGTGGCACAATAAAGGCAAAAACAAAACCAACAACTTTGATAGAGCGCATGATTGCAGTATAAATCAAAACCACTCACATAGGAAAGAGGAAGTAGAAAGCCAATTTAAGGATCACAGGTCTCAAAGGGGGAAAAAAATGACAAATTAAAGTTCCTATGTGTTATGCTAGCATAAATAATAAGTAGAATCCATACTGAAATTTTGAAAAGAAACAATAAAATGCTGATTGATCTAATCTATAATTGTAGTTAGGGAAAATCTCCAAGTCTGCAACTCCAAGAAATTTAGTGGTTGTATTTCAGAGTTTCATAAAACAAAGACATTTTGTGAGCATCCAGCTGAAAGATTTTCAGCTATTAAGGTTGGGAATTTGAATAGGCTAGAAATACCCTATATTTAGAACAAACTTTAGGACATTCCCGAAAGCCAAGTACCTCAAAATATATCACATATAACATATTTTGCAAAGTTGAAGCCTAAAAATAAATTTAAAAGTAAACTTTCAGTGTAAAAGCATTTGACTGTTTCTTGGGGGTTGGGGGAAAGCAGAGAATAAAAATTGAAAATAATCATTAAAAATGGAGCAAGAAAGGTAAATAAATACAATTGCCAGGTAAAGACTAAGACCACAAAACAATTCTCTCATTTGGATAGAGTGTTTATGAAAAAAAACAAAAAAACAAGTCATTTCAAGGGATAAATGAAAAGGCAGGGAATATTTAGAGCTAAAAAGCTCATAGAGAGCAAAGATTTAAGGGAAAATTTAGAAGCAGGAAAAGGGAAGGAGGAAGAACTAGATTAACATTCCTTTATCTAATTCCTACAAGTGAATTAAGGTCTTTGAGGAATAGTTAAAAGGTGGGGTATCTCTCAAAGGGAACAAGGATATTTAAGAAAGAAATAGGGGATAGAGCTATTAAATCCACTCAGCCTATATGTGAACAGGAAATGGAAAGTCATTTCTTCATTAGCTCAACAGGGCTAGACAGAAACAACATGCCTATATATCAAAGTGTGGTGTAGTAGGCTAAGGAGTGAACACTGGAGCGTAAGAGCTGGGAACTAGGCTGAGGGAAGAAAAGTTGGTTTTTTCCCAATAAAGGAGAAAAATGGTGCACTGAAGCATGTACCCATGGAGAATGAGGAGAGATAGGAGCCTCATAATGTGTTTTATCTGGAAAGGAATGACTACTCAAAGAGCTCTTCTATAGCAGGTAAGAACTATGTTTTTCAGGATTAAATACAAATTCAGTACAGGGAATTGACCTTAGGTGGTCTAGGAGTTGTGTTAAGGACAGAGTATAGGAGCTCTCATTAGACGTTATTGCCTCCGTCACATATTAATATTTCTGAGCATGAAATGCAGAAAAAAACACACTAATAGAGTTTTAAAAAGAGAAAAGACTTATGTTAAAGTACAAGTATAGAAGTACCACTTTTAATATAATAAACTTATATCTTTAAAATAAAAGTTACTATTATCTAAAAGGAAAACCACCAGAATTTTTCATATTATATATAATGGTAAAGAAAGGACTGACCTTTTTGTTTCTATTATTGGACAACTTATAAATGATAGTTATAATAAGACAAGGTAGATTAATTAACAGTTATTAATGTGATAGTTTCCTTAGAAAACCCAAGATAATAAATTTGGAACAATTAAACACTTCATCAAAAAGCAGGATAGAAAATAAAGTTACTAAAAAATTAGCAATCCCGTATTGCTAAAGGCACAGAATGCTAGGCTTGGAGTCAGGATGACTCATCTTCCCAAGTTCAAAGCTAGCCTCAGACATGTACTAGCTGTGTGACCCTGGAAAAGTCATTTAACACTGTTTGCTTCAGTTTCCTCTGTAACATGAGCTGGAGAAGGAAATGGCAAACCATTCCAATGTCTTCGCCAAGAAAATACCAGAGTCAAGACTGAAAATGATTCAGCAATAATAACAATAGAAATTATAAAACCCTAGAAGGAATGATAAAAAGAGATATTTCATTCAAAGTAATTTTAAAATGAATATGATATTGGCATCTTGTTATATAAAAACCCAAGATTTAAATGAATAGATACCTCTCCACTCAAACAAACACCATCTTAAAATGTACCAACACCAAGCTTTATATGTACTTGACTGTACGACTAGAGTAATGGCTGTGTCCTCAACAATAATAATGAAGTTCAGAATAGAGGTGGGTTTGTGGCAAGATAAGGTCTGTTTGTGATACAAGTTTGAGATGCCTATAATAGAACACCTAGTTAAAATGTCCAACCAATGTCTGTGATTTGGAATTAGAGATGGGAAGAGTTATTAGTGCTAGATAAATAGATCTGGGAATCATATTCATAGAAATGATAGCCGAAGCTACAGGAACTTTTATAATTAACAAGTGAAAGAAGATAGATAGATAGATAGATAGATAGATGATAGATAGATAGATAGATAGATAGATAGATATAGATATAAATATATACATAGATATAGGTATACATGGATAGATGACTCAGGATACAACCTTGAGAACCATCTATAATAGATGGACATGACATGGATGTAGATGTAACAAAAGAAACTGGGAAGTAATATGATTAGGAGAGAACCAAGAAAGAAGTCAAAAAAAAAAAAAACAACAGAAGAAAGAACATCTAGGAGGGCAAGATTATCAACAATGTTAAATATTATAGTACAGTCAGGAGGGATAAAAATTGAGAAGCGCCCATTTGATGTGGCAATTAAGAGAGCACTGGCTATTCTGCCAAAAATAGTTTACTTACATATCTAAAAGTTACCTTTTATCCCTCTTATTTGTATATATGACATAATACAATTATTAGAGTAAATCTCATGAGACCCTGGTATAGTAAGATCAATAACCCAATTCCTACCTCCATGCAAATTAGGCTAGTTTTTCCTTGAAATATAGTGATAGAGTTGGAGGTGGAGCCAAGATGACAGAATAGAGGCAGGGACTTGCCTGAGTTCTTCTACAAACTACTGTAAAAATTTTTAAATTATAATTCTAAGCAAATTATAGAATATGATGGGATGGTTATCTAAAAAATAAAATTAAGTGATACGAAAGAGAAATGCACTGGGAAAGGGAAAAGGGAGAGGTAGAAAATTTCTGACATAAAAGAGACATGAAAGAGCTTTTACAATAAGAGGAAGATGGTTGAGGTAAAGAAGGTGAGCATGTGAAGTCATCTGAGTTGACTCAAAGAAGGAATAATATACACACTCAGTTGGATGTAGGAATCTATATTGTCATACAGGAAACAATGAAATGAAGGGGATAAGAGAAGGGGGGAGGGGAGTGAACTGATAGAATAAGAGACATTCTCAACAATAAATGGCCCAAGACTTTGTAGTCTGTAAGTCTTACGATGAAAGATGCTGGACATCTCCAAATAAAGAATCAGTGAAACCTGAATGCAAATCAAAGATATTTTTTCTTTGCTTTCTTTATTTTTATTGTTTGGTGTGGGTTTTTTTGTTTTTGGACCGTGTTTTCTTTTACAGAATGACACATAGAAATGTTTTGTATTACTACACATGTATAACCTATGTCATATTTATTACCTTCTCAGTAAGGGAGAGGAGAGAGAGGGAGAGAATTTTCAACTCAAAATTTGAAAAATAAAAGAATGATTTGCACCTGTAGTTAGGAAAATAAATTATTACATAAGATAAAAAAAAGAAAGTTAATGGTACCATCCTTGAGGCATGATTGTCACAGGATACTAAAAGGTCAAGCTACTGTTATCCCTCCCTGGATATTTGAATGCAAAAGAGTCATGAGGATTACAAGGATCCCTTTATGATGCTTGGACAATTCAAGCAAGGAAGAATTTATTCAACTGAATTGACTCAAGGTGAATGCGGTACCTATCTATAATAAATATTTTTCCCTTGCTAAGTAAAACTCCTTTTTATTAACCATTGAATGTTTTTGTTGCTACGTCCTGTACAATATTGCAAACCCCTATCCATAGTTCTTCAGGCACTCTACCAGATATAGCCCTTTAAATCTATTCATCACTTCCACTTCATATTCATAAAGTGTGTTATTTAGGTCATGCCTATATGGACTGATGGTTTTCCCTACTTTCTTCAATTTAAGTCTAAATTTTGCAATAAGAAGCTTATGGTCTGAGCCACAGTTAGCTCTAGATCTTATTTTAACTGACTATATAGCTATTTTCTACCTCTGAGTGCAAAGTATATAATAAATCTGATTTCTATGTTGACCATCTGATGATGTATAGAGTTGACTTTTGGGTTATTGAAAAGGAGTTCTTTCTATACCAGTAAATTGACAAACCCTATTAGTCTCTGCCCTGACTCATTTTCTACTTCAAGATCAAACTTGCTTGTTATTCCAATTATCTTTTGATTTCCTACTTTAGCATTCAATTTTACTATGATAAATGTGACATTTTTTTTGGGAGGGAGGGTTATTTCTAGATGATGTTCTAGGTCTTCATAGAACTAATCTACTTTGGTCTCTTTGGAAGTGGTTGGAACATAAACTTGTATTACTGTGATGTTGAACAGTTTGTTTTGGATTCTGTTCTAACTAACAACAAAAATCAATAAAATTGAACCTATACTGTCTTGGAGAGGCAGGTCCAGTAGTGAATACATAATCTGCATTCTTTTTCATTTCGTAGTCTCTGTGGTTAGAATAGTTTTGTTTTTTCTTTGTATGTCATATGATAATACTCTTTGAATTGTCAGTGAATTGAATCATAGCTGCATCTTACCTCCAAGTCAGTTTTTTAATCTGTCAGGAATATTCATCCATTTCTTTACAATTTTCGTTCTGCTTCTACTTTTTCTTGATCTTCACTCACAAGTTAGGGTCCCCCTCACTGAAAGTGTTTGTTCCTAGGCTGAATGAACACTTTAGTAGACATTGCAAGCAGAATTCATGAATTGGCTAAGATTGAAATTGATGGCAGATTGAGACTCCATTCCTATTCTTCCTGGTCTTGGATGTATTTTTCATATTATTGTTAAGAACATCAAACTCAGTTCAGTACAGGACACAGAACACTTCACATATGTAAGGATTAACAGAAAAGTGACAACAATATATTGCAACTATGATTAGACCTTTGACTTTCTCATGTGCATTTCCAATTCTTCTCCTTCAGTCAATAGTAAATCATAATGCCCCCTCACTTTTAGTCACTCCCCCCCATTCCTCTGAAATGATCTCTATTCCTAAAACATGACAACAATCCTTGTAGAAATATGTCTTCTGGCTTAATTTACTGAGATCTCTTTTGCCTCAAGAGAATGACTAAACCACATTCACCTCTTATCCTGCCCCCTTCCCAACTTCTCAAAATGCTCATTTATGGAGGAACATGTTTCAGCCTCTAAATGACTATTCTACGCTTGGCAGGTGTAGATTGCAGTACCAGTTACGTTAATGATTTCTGAGGTGATGCTGATGCTTCTGAGACTGCCTGGCAGAACTGCTGGCAGGAAACTAATGAATATCCCAGCACGACCCTGTACCATTAGGAGAAAGAGGGAGGGGAGAAATAAATTAGAGATGTAGGCCTCTGGAAAGAATATCTGTAAAGGCACTTAATGGAGTCTCGAAGAGAAAATTAATCACCCATAATCATTGGGGTTTGAGAGAATATTGGATTTAATTCCATTTATAAATATTTTTCACAAGATGATGAATGGACTCAAAGAAAGGTGGTAGCAATAACTGAATCTAATATGAGCATGACCAGGACACAAATTGGTGGAGAAAGGTCTTGACAAACTACAGGTGGATTTGACTGTGGAAATGATTCTTATAAGACACTCCTGGTAATTTTGGACCAAAAAAATTATAGTGTGCTTTGGAATTCATATTCTTAAGTACTGGATATAATCATAGTAATAAATTGGCAAATTAAAAGATATCTGCGTAGGCAGTAGTCTAACATTAAATTATCAGGAAGATATGGCTATTAAACCTTATAATCCCCCTTATTTCTGAGGTCTGATGTGTAATTGTGAATCATCCAAGTAAAATAATAATGGGATATTAGTGACACAAATGGTAACCCAATAAAATCAACACAAAACACAATTAACCAAACATCCCCTAAAGAAAGTAGTTCTTAATGTTTTCTTCTGTAAGACTTATATAACTACCAGGTAAAATGGAAAGTGTTACAAGTATTTGATGCGTATGTATTTCTGCTTAATCTTCCCTTGCAAGAGTCATGGTAGGACCAAAAGAACATTGGATTGGAAGTGTAGAAGCCAGGGCACCATACTTTGCTACTGTGTCTAGCTGTTTGGGCAAATCTCTTAAAACTTTGGAACTTAATAGCCTTATCTGTAAAATGAGAGGAGCGATAGAGTAAAAATTATCTCTGGGATGCCCCTCAACAATGAAATTCCATAATTCAAAGGCAGAAGCCATAGATTAGGTTTCTGTAACATCTTCCTACAATTGAGTTGTAGAAAATCTCCAGTCCATGCAATTGAGAAAGGATTCAGATGTAAGTAAAGTTGGAGATAACATGTTATAACCTGATGATTACATAAAAGAGAGCACCACCAAATAGCAGCAGCAGCAGCAATGATAGTACCATCAGTAGCAGCAACAGCAGTAGAGCAACAACAAGAACAATACACAATACTATTCCAATAATCAGAATTGATATTTTGAGGGAGTATAATAGTACATACTCTCTTTTGGGAGGCACATGTTCAGATTTTAACCTACAGAAAAGCTGTGTGATACACTGCATATAGTGTTGGACTTGGCTTGGACTTAGCAAAAACTAGGTTCAAATCCATCCTCTGAGATTTAAGAGCTGACCTTAATCTCTTAATTCTTCACTTACCCACATCTCTAAAATCAAGACTTTGCATTTGATAGTCTCTATGTTCTCTTTTAGCTCTCAATCTATCTTCCATCCTTTAAATAATATTGTTTAGGGAACCCAAAACTCCCACACTAGACACAGTAGACTGATCTGAACTGGCACCAAATACTTTGTCATATGCACCACTCCATATATCCTAGAGAAATTCCTGAGTAAGAAGGAGGTTTAACATTCACAGCATAAACTACAGTTATTTTTGCCTTTCTCCTGAGTGGGTCTTGGAGGATGGGGAAGAGTGGAAGGCAACAGAGGAAGGAGGCAGTATGACTATAGGAAGTGGTGCCACTATCTCTCTACCACCCCTAGGGATTATCAAAATATCTAATGGTCCAAAAAAAATCATTGGTTCATAATTTTAGAGCTGGAAAGAAACTTGGAGGCCATCAAATTTGATCCTCTTTAGTTTACAGCAGTCACAACCTTAGGTCTCACATAACAGCTTTGTTTTGCAATTGTAGTATTATATTCTTGTGGCATCATATATAGCAATTATCTGTTGGTGACTCATTCACCTACTAGTCTGTAGGAACAATTTGGTTGTCATTGTTTCTTCTCTAAACCATTGCTCTCTCTTAGCATCTAACCCCATGGTCTGCATAGAATAGGTGCCTAACAAATGATGTTTTTGTTGTTGATAGTGCTGACCTGAGTAATGTTCTCTTCTTTTAGAGTTGTCCTCATACATGCTATATGAAGAAGCAGGGACTTTGGGATGGGAAGTAAAAGAGGAAGCGAAAGGAGAGGTTGAAGAAATTATAGCATTGTGAGGGGAGGGGCAGTAGACTTCTAAGACTGGCTGTTGAGTCTAATCACCATGCATGATGATCTAGATGCCCCCAGAAGAGTCTGGAGATCAGTGTAAGTGACCAGACACCCTATACTGAGTTAATATCCTCAGGCTATGTGAATTCTAATTCCATACTAATTCACATGAGTTCCAGCATCAATGTTCCTCTTGTTTCTACACATTCATCTAATGAGTCAATCTAATATATTTCCTACTAATCTGGATCCATATAAATTCTTTGTATTGTGGAGTTGGGATGTATGAGAGAATAATGATGAGGCATCAATTTATTAGATTTTTGTTTTATTTTATGATAAATTACGTTCTTGCTGTAACATGATCCATGATGTCAACCGCTCCCCACATATACATGTTAAATATACTCCAATAGCTCCCCATTACTTCCAAGGTCAAACATAAAGTCCTCTGCCATTTATAGCCTGTCACCATCTACTTTATTTCTTCCATTTATGTTTTCTTGAACATTATTCTACTTCTTAGACTGTTACACTGACTAACTTGTTCTTCCTCACCCATAACCATCCATTTATAGACTTTATACCTTTTCATTGACTATCTACTATGCCTGCAATGCTCTTCCCCCAAACCTCCATTTTCTGGGTTCCTTCATGATCTCAGTTCAAATCAAACCCAAAATAAGTGACATCTCCTGATCCCCCTCACTGGCAGTGATTTTCTTCTGAGATTACTTTCCATTTACCTTTCATTTATCTTATATGTACCTGAGTGTATGTTGTCTCTCCCATTAGAATATGAGCTCTTTGAGGGAAAGGAACATGCTTTTCTTTATATCCCTGGTGTTTAGCATAATGTCTGACACATAATAAGCTCTTGATGTATGTTTTACTGTTATTAACTTGTTTTCTGATCCTATTCTGAGTAAAATACAGTTATGTGCAGCATTTAAAAAGGTGTATCTCTTTTCGTGAAACTCCAACTCCATTATACCAAGGTCAAGTGAACAGTGTTCACAAAAATCATTCACAAGTAAAAGACTGGAGACAGGGCACTGCCAGTGGGCAGGGGCTCAGAATCAAACTTTAATTGTGTAAAATCACATATACACACACCTTTTGATGACAGATGCATTGCAGCCTAGTAGGGATATACTAAATATTATGGAATAGAAATTTGTTGACCTCTGGTAATATATATACATATAGGTATATGCATGTGTGTATGTACATGAATATATATGTATGCCACACCTATTATATGTCTGTATATATGGTGTGTGTGTGTGTGTGTGTGTGTGTGTGTATATATATATATATACACACACATATGTATGCATATATATAAATACAAACATATGTATATATAAATACACACACATATGTATATACACATACATACATATATGTAGCCTTTACTTAGCACTTTAGCCCAAGTGGGGTAAACAGAAACCACCAGGTTAATGTGGAATTACCTAGCAAATGGCAAATAGTGCCACCTAGTGGT
>JAQQSU010011491.1:0-12153 GCA_028627135.1 Pseudochirops cupreus
TTCATCTTGCACTCTTTCTAACTTTTTCTAGAACATTTGGTTTCCCAAAAAATATTGGTACAGGAAGGATATTTTTCACTGCCACTCCCAGACCCTCCCTTCTGCCACCATTCTTCAGAAGTCTCTCCTTTTAGGTTTACTCCATCAAGGGCAGAGTCAAGATGGTGGAGAGGCCAGGAAGTTACCTTAGCTCTCCCCGGTTTCCCTTGGAAATAATGTTAAACCAAGCATCTAAAAGAATTCTGGAATGACAGAATACACACACACACACACACACACACACACACACACACACACACACAAATGAGTGAAATGATTTTCTAGTTCAAGACAACTTGGGAGGATTTCAGGAAAGGTTTGCTTCATTTGGGTGAAAGGGGAACGCAGCCCAGCGCAGGCAGTGTCCAGACAAGCCAGTGGAAGGCTGTTAGCCACAGCACAGAGCAGCAACCAAGGCCCTACAGTTCTGGCTCAGCAGGCCAGTGGCACAACAGGCCAGCTGTGAGGCCTCCAGGCCCAGAGCAGCAGGCAAACTGCCAGCCCCAGAACCCAGGACACAACAGGCACAACTAGGCCAGACCACCCTAGAGCAGTGGGCAAGCTGCCAGCCCCAGATGCCCCAGCACAGATAGCCAGTGACCAGGCCCCAGGTCCACAGCGCAAGAGTGTGGGACAATCCTGCCCCGCGCCCCCCCAACATACCCAAGGAACAGAGCTCAACTTCTAAAATGAGGGGGAAAAAAAGGAGCCCTGATCATAGAAAGCTACTATGGCAATAGGGGACATCAAAACACAAACTGAGAAGAGGACAAAAATGTCAATTTGAAGCCTTAAAGGGGAATATGAATTGGTCTCTATCCCAAAGTGTTCTCTTGGAAGAGTTCAAAAAGGATTTTAAAAATCAAGCAAGAGAGGTAGAAAAATTTAAGAAAGAAATGAGAATGATGCAAAAGAATTATGAAAAGAGTCAACAGCTTGGAAAAGGAAGCACAAAAATTGACTGAAGAATACAACTTCTCAAAGAAAAAGTAGAATTGGCAAAATGGAAAAGGAGGTACAAAAACTCACTGAAGAAAATAATTCCTTAAAAATTATAATTGGGCAAGTGGAAGCTAATGACTCTATGAGACATGAAGAATCAGTCAAACAAAAACAAAAGAATGAAAAAAATAGAAGAAATGTAAAATATCTCATTACAAAAACAACTCACCTGGAAAATAGTTCCAGGAGAAATAATTTAAGAATTATTGGACTACCTGAAAGCCATAATGAAAAAAAGAGCCTGAACAGCATCTTTCAAGAAATTTTCAAGGAAAACTTCCTTGATATCCTAGAACAAGAGGGTGAAACAGTCATTTTAAGAATCCACTGATCACTTCTTGAAAGAGATTCCAAAACTAAAACTCCAAGAAATATTGTAGCCAAATTCCAAAACGGTCAAGGAGAAAATACTGCAAGCTGTCAGAAAGAAACAATTCAAGTATCAAGGAGCCGTAATCAGGATTACACAGAACTTAGCAGCTTCTACGTTAAATGATCAGAAGACTGGGAATATGACATTCCAGAAGGCGAAAGAACTTGGATTACACGCAAGCATCAGCTACCCAGCAAAACTGAACACAATCTTTCTGGGGAAAAGATGGATATTCAATGAAATAAGGGACTTTAAAACTTTCCTGAAGAAAAGACCAGAATTGAACAGAATATTTGATCTTTAAATACAAGACTCAAGAGAAGCATAAAGGTAAAGAGGAAGGGAAAAAAATTTGGTATTCAATAAAGTTAAACTGTTTTACATCCCTATATGGAAAGATGAAACTTGTACCTCTTGTGAACTGTATTTCTATTAGGCCAATTAGAAGGAGTATACTTAGAGAGTATGAGCATAAGTTGACATTGATTTGACGATTAAAAAAAGAGTTTAAGGGGTGAAAAAAGGATTATGCTGGGAGAAGAGGAAAGGGAGGCAGAATGTGGTAAATTATATCACATGAAGAGGCAAGAAAGACCTATTACAGTACAGGGGAAAAATGGATGGGAAGAGCAGTATTTCAACCTTTGTCTCATCAGATTTGGCTCAAAGAGCAAATAACATACACACTCAGTTGGGTAGAGAAATCTATCTTGCCCTATAGAGAAGTAGAAGGAAAAGGAAAAGGGAGCGGGGCTGATCAAAGGGAGGGCAGATTTGGGGAGGTCAAAAACAAAAACACTGATGAGGAGGGATAGGGTGAAAAGAGAGATAAACATATTAAAAGAGGGGAAATAAGATGGAGGGAAATACATAGTTAGTAATCATAACTGTGAATGTGAATGGGATTCACTCTCCCATAAAATGAAAGCAAATAGCAGAGTAGATTAAAAACTAGAATCCTACAATATGATGTTTACAAAAAACACATTTGAAGCAGAGAGATACACACAAAGTAAAGGTAAAATCTGGAGCAGAATATATTATGCTTCAACTGAAGCGAAAAAAAAACAAGGGTAACAATCTTGATCTCAGACAAAGGAAAAGTGAAAAATTATCTAATTAAAAGAGACAAAGAAGGAAACTATATCTTGCTAATAGGTACCATAGACAAGAAGAAATATCAATACTAAACATATATGCACCAAGTGGTACAGCATCTAAATTCTTAAAGAAGTTGAGTTACAGGAAGAAGTAGACAATAAAACTATATGAGCAGAGGACCTCAACTTCCCCCTCTCAGAACTAGATAAATCTAACCACAAAACAAACAAGAAAGAAGTTAATAGAGTTGAGTAGAATTTTAGAAAAGATACAATTAGATACAATAGACCTCTGGAGAAAACTGAATGGGGATAGAAAGGAATATACCTTTTTCTCATAGTAAATGGCACCTACCCAAAAATTGACCATGTATTAGGGCATTAAAAACCTCAGAGTACAATGAAGAAAGCCAGAAATATTCAATGCATCCTTTTCAGAGCATGATGTAATAAATTGCATAATAAAGGACTGTGGAAAGATTGATTAAAATTAATTGGAAACAAAACAATCTAATCCTAAAGAATGAGAGGGCCAAAAAACAAACCATAGAAACAATCAATAATTTCATCAAAGAGAACGACAATCATGAGACCATACACCAAACTTTATGGTGTGCAGCCAAAGAAGTATTTAGGGGAGATTTTATATCTCTAAATGCTTATGTGAATAACATAGAGAAAGAGCAGATCAGTGAATTGAGCATGCAATTTAAAAAGCTAGAAAAAGAATAATTTTTTTTTAAATTCCCCATTAAATATCAGATTGAAATTCTGAAAATCAAAGGAGAGATTAATAAAATTTAAGTTAAGAAAACTATTGAACTAATAAATAAAACTAAGACCTGGTTTTATAGGGAAAAGACAATAAAACAGATAAACTTTTGGTTAATTTGATTTTTTAAAAAGAAAGAAGAAAACCAAATTATCACTGTCAAAAACAAAAGGGGTAAATTCACCACCAATGAAGAGGAAATTAAAGCAATAATTAGGACAATTATAACAATCTAAATGAAAGGAACAAATATTTACAAAAATACAAATTTTCCAGATTAACAGAAGAGGAAATAAAATATAATAAGATTAGGGGTGAAACAAAGATGCCCATTATAACCACTGTTATTCAATACTGTACTAGAAATTTTAGCTTTAGCAAAAGAGAAAGAAATTTAAGGAATTAGAATAGGCAATGAGGAAACAAAACTATAACTCTTTGCAGATGATATGATGGTATGCTTAGAGAATCCTAGTGAATCAACTAAAAGAACTATCCTGCAAAGTTGCAGGATACAAAATAATCCCACATAAATCATCAGCATTTCTACATCTTACCAACAAATCTCAGCAAGAAGAGATAGAGGAATTCCATTTAAAATAACTATAGACAACATACAATATTTGGGAGTCTACTTGCCAAAACAAACCCAGGAACTATATGAATACAATTAGAAAACACTTTTCACACACATAAAGTCTGATCTATAAAATTGGAAAAATATCAATTCCTCATGGGTAGGCTGAGCTAATATCACATAAATATCGATTCTACCTAAACTAATTTACCTATTCAGTGCCATACCAATCAAACTACCAAAAATTATTTTGTAGATCTAGAAAAAAATAACAAAATTCATGTAAAAGAATAAAACCTCAAGAATATCAAGGGAATTAATGGAAAATGCAAAGGAAGGTAGCCCAGCCATACCAGGTCTAAAACTCTACTACGAAGTAGCAATCATCAATCCTACTTGGTACTGGCTAAGAAACAGAATGGTGGATTAGTGGAATAGTTTAAGTATGCAAGACACAATAGTCAGTGACTATAATAATCTACTGTTTGATAAATCCAAAGACTTCAGCTTCTGGGATAAGTACTCATTATTTAAGAAGAATTGCTGGTAAAACTGGAAAATAGTATGGCAGAAACTAGGCATAGACCAACATTTTATACCCTATGCCAAGAAAGAGTCAAAATGGGTACATGATTTAGATATGAAGGATGATACCATAAGCAAATTAGGAGAGCAAGGAGCAGTTTACCTGTTAGATCTATAGAGAAGAGAAAAATTTATGACAAAATGAGATAGAGAACATTATTATATGCAAAATGAATAATTTTTATTATATTAAATTGAAAAGGTTTTGCATGAACAAAACCACACAACTAAGATTAGAAGGGAAGCAGAAAGATGGGAAACAACTTTTACAGCTGGTGTTTCTGATAAAGGTCTCATTTCTTTTTTTTTTTTTTTTTTGCTTTTTGGAGGGCAATTGGGGTTAAGTTACTTGCCCAAAGTCACACAGCTAGTAAGTATGTCAAGTGTCCAAGGCCAGATTTGAACTCAGGTCCTCCTGACTCCAGGGCCAGGGCTCTATTCATTGTGCCACCTAGCCACCCCAAAGGTCTCATTTCTTAAATATATAGAGAAGTGAGTCAAATTTACAAGAATATAATTCATATGATCAAAGTCAATATGTAGTCAAAGGATATGGACAGGAAGTTTTCAGATGAAGAAATTAGTTATCTATAGCCATAGAGAAAAAGTCCTAAGTCATTATTGATTAGAGAAATGCAAATTAAAACAACTCTGAGGTACCATCTCACACCTATCAAATTGGCTAATATGACAGAAAATGAAAATGATAAATGTTGGAGAAGATATGGGAAACTTGGGACACTAATGCATTGTTAGTGGAGCTGTGAACTAATCTAACCATTCTAGAGAACAGTTTGGAACTATGCCCAAAGGGACAACCAAACTGTACTTACCCTTTGATCCAACAATACCACTACTAGGCCTGTATCCCAAAGAGATCATAAAACAGGGAAAAGAATCTACATGTACAAAAATATTTATAGCAGCTCTTTTTGTGGTGACAAAGAACTGAAAATTGAGGGAATGGCCATCAATTGAGGAATGAATGAACAAGTCGTGGTATATGAATTCAATGGAATATTATTGTATTATAAGAAATGATGAGCAGGGAGACTTCAGAAAAACCAATCCTTTTATCCTTCCCTAATCATCTCTCTATCATGATGCTTGAAGTGCTTATTTCAAACCTTCCTTCTTCATTCAGATTCCTTTATCATCCACAACCACTCTATTTCAGCAAATGACCTGAATTCCTATTCAACATAGCTATCATCTTTCTCACTAAACCTCCAAACATTCCTATTTCTCATGAGAGCACCACCACCTTCCCATTCATCCAGATTCATAACTTCAGAGTCATTCTTGCTCTTTCCTTTTCCTCAGTCCACATATCCAATCACTTACCAAGTCTCATTGATTCTCTCTTTAAATATCTTTCCCATTGATTATTAGAGTAGTTAAAGCCATAACAACCTCTTGCCTGGATGATTTTAATACCTTCCAAAATTATATAAGTTAGCACAGTTTCTGATATATGGTAAACACTATGTAAATGTTAGTTGTTATGATTGTTATTATTTCCCTGCTTCCAATCTTTCCTCTCTCTTATCAATTTTTCCATATGTATCTAACAAAATATTTTTCCTCAGGTACATATCTAACCACGTCATTCCTCTACTTAAAAAATCTTCAGTGGTTCCATAGTCTAGCACCAATCTACCATTCCCACATTATTGCATACGACTCACCTTCATCCTCACTCTACACCCAGTCAAACTGAACTATTAACTTTTCCTTAAACTCAATATTTCACCTCTCATCTTTTGTATAGTCTCTAGTTCTGGAATGCATATCCTTCTCAGCTTTGCTTCTTAGAATCTCTATCTTCCTTCAATGCTTAGCTCAAGTTCCACTTTCTCCAAGAAGGCTTCCATGATTTCCTTTTCCACTGTAAATTCTTTCTTATAGACTTATTTAGATACATATTAGATCCTTAATAAAGTACTCCTTGAGAGCAGGGATTGTTTTGTCTTCATCTTTGTATATCCAGAGCCTATCACAGTGTTTTACATATAGTGGGCATTTAATAAATGTTTTCTGAATTGAATTTAATCAACCTATCAGTTGCAGGTGCTGTGAAATACTCTCAGTTGGCATCATGAGGAAGATGTTGTTGGGGGACTAAACCTGTGATTTCATTGGAATAGAAAGATTCAGAGCCACTACAGAATAAAAATCATCCCCAAATATTTTCCCTTACTCTCTTTGTGTAGCCCAGGCCAGATAGACCCTGTTTGGGACTTTTGACTGCTCAAATCAACTGCATGAGTTAGGAGTCACCAGCTTATTTTTTTCTAATGAGATGAAGGACCACTAGGTCTTTTCATTTGTCCTACCGCTGCATCATAAGGTTCTCTAGGCCTTGTCCTGTTTCTGTTCCTTACAATTGTGGGCACTGTCATCTGACCTAACATAACCTAAAGATCTCTGGGTCTTACTACCAAAACTGCGACTGAAGCCTGGTGATTTCTCAACTCTTCTATCTATTCTGAACTATCTATCTACTCTGAAGTATAAGTTTGGTTTTTTGTGTTGTCTTCCCCCGATTAGAGTGCAAGGTCTTTGGAACATTCATTTTTTTTTCTGTTTGCATCCCATGTTCTTAACATACAGTAAGCCCTTAGTAAATTCTTTTTCTTTTACTCATTCATTCACTGAGAGTTCCTGGTTAAGGAAATTCCCTCAAGCAATGCTGGTCAGCGCTTTCTCTGCAACTCATACTCTTAAATAGCTGTCAAGAACACTGACTCATCCAAAGTCACACGGCCATTATGTGTGAGAGGCAACTCAGGTCACTATGGCTCTGAGGCCAGCTGTCTATCCACTGTATCATGCTGCTCTTATGTTGAAGACATATTGGGGAATACAGGCAGATCAAGAACAGAAAAACCAGAAAATCAACTACTAGGTAATGCTCTCAAAATGTTTTAAATGTTTTATTGATGCCTTTTTGACATTTTTAAATGTCACTGTCAGTGCCAAATAAATCCTTTCCCTATAGAACTATCATTTGTAACAAAGAAAAAATTGAACAAAATAACCTGATACATGTCATCATCCACTTAGCTTGCTAACCTTATGTCACACTATCCTCCTTTAAGACCTAGAACAATCCCAAGCACACTGTTGTTACTTGTTGGTTCATTTATTCATATATCCTATAGGTCATATATCCCATCTCTCTATTTTACCACTAACAACCTGTGTTTTTTCAGTCCATGCTTTTTCTCATACCAAATCCCTGGTATGTTCTCCATGGGAATGTTCTCCATGCTGCCATTTGGTCTAGCTTCACCTGTGGAAATCTACCTACCAACTCTTCAATTCACAACTCAAAGAGCCACTTCATGTGTGAAGTAGTTCCCAATTCTACTCATAAGTTCTCTCTAACCTCCTCTCAAATTTGATAGAAATGAAAGGCAAATACTGATAATACTGCCTTTAAAATTATAGACAGCACAGTATTTACATAAATCCGTATTGTGTTGATTTTTTCATTTCTGTTGCTTCATTTTTCATTTGTTTTACCCTCTAGGCTGAACTCCCTAAAGACATAGATAGTGTTTGCTCTTTTCTCCCATACAAGGTTCTACATGAAGCTGTCACTCAATAAAATTAGTTTAAAAAAGTAATTACGAGAGTATGGAAAATCAATAAGAAATGCATGACAAGAAAAAGGGAGACAATTCATTTAAATCATAAAACAAAGAAACTTCTTAAAAAGGATGCTCCTTAAAAGAAAGAAATAATATTTAAGAGCAAAATAGTATCTTCATAAAACAGAAGAGACACTTTACTCTTTCTTATTTTAGGCCATTATAATACCACAATTTCAACTAGACCTGTCTACAACCAGTTAAAAAAATTCTCCTGAAATGGGCTTATTTGTACAGCTTATGGGCCCCATCTCATTATTCTCTACTCAGACCTTAACTCTTTTCAAGGGAAAGGAAATGTCTTATGAATGTAAGGATTCTGCTAATGGTATTATGTCTGCACAGCTGCTGCTCACCCTGCAAACTATTATTCTCCTATTTTGGCACTGAGGTTCAAGATAGGCCTCAAGCAATTAAGTATGATTCTTGAACATTCAAAAATGAACACATTTCAAAGGTGGATAAGAGAAAAGATGTAACTTATAAATCTAAAATACTGGTAGACTTCTTAGGAAATATTGAGACATCAATAGGAAAAAAATAAAGAATCACCACAGTACCTCCCTGCCCTAAAAATGACTGAAACAAATTACTGCATCCAGAATTAATTCAGTCTTTCATTAATGTCAATATTTTAAAAGGTTTGGTCCTTCTGACTTTATAGAATTATGAATTATGTTGCAAGTACCAGGTGTCTTGGCATAGTGGTTACTAGGACAACACATTTCAAAATTAAGTAATTAGATTAAAAATATTCTCCCATATGCACACACAAACATACATTTTTGTGAGACTCCTCTTCTGATTTTGCATTTACATTGTCTTTGTCAGAAAGAGCTAATATTTTTTATAAAATCTGGAATCTTTCACCCTTCTGTGACAAAGGTAGATTCCACCAAGCTCAGCAAAAATCTCCTTTCCTTGAATTAAGGAGAGGAAAGGAGATATATTGTATATGGCATAATCTTGAGAGGTAGATCTGAAATTTCCATTTACACATCAGTCCAGATAATACTGACGTTTAGCAGGTAATTGCTTTAATCTCAAATTTGCCTAATCTGCTTGTTTGCCAATGGTCCACTAATTGTATCTGTCTCTGTATCTATTAGGTCTATATAATAATGATCACCATAAATTACTAATCACCTTGTCTATGAATACATATTCACTTATATAGATCGAAATTATGTATTTTCCTTTTGAGGTAGGTAGGATTTGGCCAGTGCCTGGTGATTACATGGTCTATATATTCAAACATGGAGTTGACAATCACTATATAAATGTAGATATCCATATAAAAATGGAGAGAGATGTGCCTATTTCTGTTAAAGAGAGATATTTAAATATGATGAAATGCTCCTATTGGTGCATCATTTTCTTTCTTTCTTTCTTTTTTTTTTTGGTGCATCATTTTCTAACAAACTTACTTTTTAAAAGAGTTTTATTAATGCCCTTTATATCGTACTCTTCCCAATAATCTAGTACCCAGAATGAATCCTCTTTTCCTTCAAAAAAAGCCATTAAATAAAAGCACCCAATACAATTAATGACTGTATCTGACAATATAAATAATACTCTGTCCTAGTAATTACCTACCCACCCGCTCTCTGCCATGAGAAGGAAGGTGTTTTTTCTCCAGAACCTTCAGTGACTTTTCTGATACTCAGAACTTAACTCTCTTTATTTAAATTGTTGCAGTCATTATTAATATTGTCAGTCAATACGGGCACTATGCTAAGCTTTGAGGATACAAAAACGGGGAAGGGGGAAGGAGAAGGGACAAAAGCAAAAAAAAAATGGTCCTTGACTTCAAGGAGCTCATATTCAAATACGAGAAGCAGCATGGAACAACTATGGTCATACAAGATATCCAGATGGAAAGTAATCTCCGAAGGAAGGCACTGTGGTAGCAATGAGGTAGGAGGGAGATATAAAGCAAGCAAGACAAGGATCCCGCAGAAAGAGGGATTTGAGTTAAATCTTGAAGTTAGACAACGAAGCCAGGTGGCAGAGGTGAGGAGAGAAATCATTCCAGACATGAGGGAGAGCAGATGAAAAGGTACAGAGGTGAGAGATGTAGTGTCCTTTGCAAAGAACAGCAAGAAGGCCAGTAACGTGGGAAATAAGGAATAAGAAAACTGGAAACACAGGAAGGGGCAAGGTTGTGAATGGAAAAAAAAAGTTTTTATATTTGATCCTAGTCAGTAAACCCTAGAAGTAATAAGGAGCTACTGGATTTAATTGAGTAGGCAGGGGTTATGATGGTGGGTGGGAGGGTGGGAAAACATGGTCAGACTTGATTTTAGGAATATCACTTTGGCAGCTGAGTGGAAGACAGACTGGAGTGGCGAGAGACATGAGTCAGGGAAACCAAGCTCAAGGCTGTTGAAATAGTCTAGGTGTCAGGTGATGAGAGTCTGAATCAGGGTGGCAGTTGTGGGAGTAAAGAAAAAAGAATTAATAGATGTTATACAAGAATTAAGGATTGTCATGAAGGTAGAAATGACAAGATTTGCCAATAGATTGAATATGTACAGTAAGCACAGTGCAGGGTGGTACTCTGTATACCAATAGCAAAGTGGGGAAGGGGGAAAGAGGAAGGGTTTTGGGGAAAAGATGAGTCTCAATTTGGATATGTTGAGTTTGAAATGCCTTTGAGACAATCTGGTTTGAGATGTCTGAAAGGCAGTTAGTGATAAATGATGGGAGCTCAGGAACAAGATTGGGGATGGATATATAAATACAGAAATAATTTACATAGAGTGACAATTGTACCCAGGAGAGTCGAGAACACCAATTGAGATAGAACAATGGGAGGAGAGAAGTCTCAGGATAGAGCCTTGCTTATAAATGGTTATGATCTGGATGAAGATCCAGCCAAGGACAGTGAGAAGAAGACAGACAAGAAGGAAATGAACCAAGAGAAAAAAGTATCATGAAAATCTAGAGAGGAAAGGAGTCAGAAGACAATGATCAATGGTGTCAGTGCTGACAGAGAGGTCAAGAAGAATGGGAACCAAGAAAAGGTTTTGATATTGTCCTTTTGCCTGTTTATCTGGCTTGTACAAGTGGGAACATGTTTCTTTGACTTTCTCATGTGTGTCATTTCTTATGGCACAATATGGTTTTATCAAATCTCTCCCAATATGATCATTGTTTTCAACCATCCTCCAATCAGTAGGCACCCACTTCATTTCTAGGACTTTGCTACAAGGGCTGCTATTAATATTTTGGACCTTTTTTCATAAGATCCAGTCAATCTTCAACTTTTTCTGGGGTAAGTTATATTTCTAGAAAACCATGACAGTAAAAAACACAAATACGGATATACTAAATCCGTGGGAAATAAAGGGTAGGTTCCCACAACCACCAAAAACTGTAATCTTTCACTAGATATTGCTGAAAATGCATTTTTTGCATATTATTATTTATAACAAAACATTAATTCTGACAATGTGTACTTTTCCTAACACAGTAACAATGAAATGACCCATAAAATGCAGTACAAAAAATAAAATTGCTAACACGAAAACTTTTTTTCACACTAGTACTATAATTCCCTAGAATTCTGTGACTTTTTGTGCTAGCATCTCAACAAAAAACATTGCTTGATTTCAGACAATATTCACTTTTCATAACACATCATATCCACGGTATCACAATACTTTACAGTAAATAAAATTCTTAAAACTAAAACAGTTTCTAGCCCAAATCTTACCTTCCAATATGTCAGATGGCACTATGAGGGTGTTGTACTATATACTACAGTGTTGTACATCTCTCTAAAATTGGCCACACTCTGAAAACCAAGGGAGAGGTTGCTGGGACTTCAGTTACTGTTATGCTGGAAGATGTCAAGACTGGTGAGATCTCAACATCACCTCAACACCCTGTCTTTCACATTTAGCGAATGGGGCTGGAGATAGTGAAGGACATATAATCTCTAGCATCTGCTTCATGCACCATTTGAGTTCCTGAAGGGTCTCACAGTATGGGAGCAAAATAGAGACAAGTTGATGTTTAACCTTAATGCTGCAATCAATGATGGG
>JAQQSU010011492.1:0-12153 GCA_028627135.1 Pseudochirops cupreus
GCCCTGGAGTCAGGAGGATCTGAGTTCAAATCTGGCCTCAGACACTTGACACACTTACTAGCTGCGTGACCTTGGGGGCAAGTCCTCCCCCCCAAAAAAGGCACCCCCCCACAAATTTTCTGCCATTTTGCTTTGCTTATCCTTATTGCTTATTTGATCTTCAATTTGCAGGTTTCTGTCCACGGTCCATTGCAGATTGTTCCTCTGTTTAACTGTTGTCTCAGGGGTCTTATGTGAAGAAATAAAATTCCAGATGTTTCTTGCCTCTTCATTTCCCCTTTTTTCTCTCATCACTGGTCAGATGCTCTTTGCTTATGCCTTGCTTCTTCTTTATTACCCCATACAATTTAGGGAGATTTGTGAACACTATCTGAAAGGAAGAGCCAGTAGGAATGGAAAACAAGACAGGCATAACACCAATGGGGGGGGGGAGGGAGGAAGACCACTAGAAGAAACCACTGAAAGGGGAGCCCCCAAAGGCAAGCTTCTCATTTCACAATTTCTCCAGGGCTGACCCTGGGAGGAAAAGGCATTTGTTAGGTTGAATGATTTTGTTCTTTATTCTAGATCTGATTCTTGGGGGTTTTTGTTTGCATGTTGGGTTTTTTTTTTTTTGGTGCTCATTTTAATGTTTGGATAACCCTGTTTCCCTTTGATTTTCATGTTACTTAAATGGACAAAAGGTCATCCCTCCAAAAGAAGATAGAACTTCTGGCAAGACACTTACCGCCAATAGTTTGATCATGGATTTGCACCTGGAAATCATTCTGGCTCAGCACCGGATAGCTGCTACGCTCCTTGACCAACTCAAAGGTATTAGTCCTTAACGTGTAGTTTCATAATGCTGGATCAGTTCTGGGCCAAATTCAAGTCTAGAACTAGTTTAACAAGAAAGTTATCTGTTAACTAACTCCTCCCCCTCAACTCTTTAACACATAAGGAATCAAGTTGTAATGTTTTTTTTTCCTTCCTTTCTCTGATTTGTGTGACAGTTTAATTGATTTGTACTAAGACACCATTAGAGCTAAAACATAAGTTATTAATGATTCATTCACAATAGTATTTTAAGCCATGAATAAATCTTATGATAATGTATTAATGAACTAGGAAATAACACATTTATATAAATGAGTAACATTTTTATGAGTTACAGTAGATTATTAGTAATACAAGCTTCTTGGGTCTTATTGAGAAGGGAAGACATCGATTTCTCTTGGCTGTGATATTACCAAATGAATGAATGAAAAAGCATTTATTAAGCACTTAGTGTGTACCAAGTACTATGCTCAGTCCTGAGGATATTAATTCCAAAGCCAGGACAACATAAGTTCCTTAGAAGACAACACAGACGTGGTAGTTTTGGCCCGGGTAAAGTCTTCTATTTCGGAAAGATGCAGGGATGGTGAATGAAACCACAGAGGAATAGAATGGCACATGCTTTCCAGTATTGATGCCATCTCTAGATATTATTGTCTTGAATAATGCTGACATTATGATCAGTGTTCTTTTGTTAGTTATATTCAGAACATAACAGCAGTTGGATGGTGTAGTGGATAGATCCCTGGCCAGGAATAAGGAAGACCTGAGTTTAGATTGACCTTAGACATTTACTAGCTCTGTGACCCTTGGAAAGTCACTTAACCTCTGTCTGCTTCATTTTTCCTGCCCATAAGATGGGCATAATAATTACATCTAACTGCCAGGGTTGCTGTAAGGATCAATTGGGAAAATACTTGTAAATTGCTTTGCAAACTTTAACATACTATATGATAGCTATTATAAAGAATAATAATAATAATTACGTTCAAGTCTGAATTATTTCCTGTATTGGGTTACATTTTGACAAGACCATTCTATTTGTTCCTGCATGACTGCATTTCTTGTAGTCATTTCTGTCTACCTTTTTCTGCTCTAAAATGTTGACTAATTGGAGAATAGACCAGAAGAATCTGCCCTGAATAAACCTCTCATCTACTTCCTTTTTCAAGTTTGAGACTGACTTTGTCAGATTTTCCATGCCCTAAAATTTATTTAATCCAGATACTGGTTAATTTGAAATAGTACAATTCAAAGCAACTGTGATTCCCTGAATGGTTGTAGAGCGTTCCCATGAAAACTCTTTGCCTGATTCGAAGTACAGATAATACATAAATCAAAGCTTAAATTGGGTCCTGAGAGCACCCTTCATTCTAGCACATATTGGAAAATGGGAAGTAGATGGAAATCAGTCTTTGGTGAAATGATATTGGAACACCTCCCAGATTTCTCATCAACAGAACAGGGATTGAAATTATAAACAATTTAGGTTTTTAATGATATATTCCTTATTATCACGTATATATGACCTCATTAATTTGTACTGCTGTATTGAGAAGTGCATTCACTTCCACTGCCCTCCTACAATTTCAGGAACCATGATTTTATTCTCTCCTCCTTATTATTTACCCCTGGGGGTTGATTTTGTTCAGAGCAGCAGCCATTCTCTGAAGGCTTGGTTAAAGCAGTAGAAGAAGCAAAAATAGCCATTTTTTTTTTCTTGTGAGTTAAAAGATAGCCCCCTAAAGACATGCTGAATAGTGAGTGGTTAATTGCTTTGACCAATCTGGCAGAATTCTCTACTAGGGGATAGTTGTCATTTTGAGGATATTCTATTTTGAGATACGAGGGCAGTGGGGAGCGATAGATCTGGGGTCAGAGGACCTGGGTATGACACTTGCCTCTGCCTCTCACTGCCTTGGTAACCTTTGGTATGTCACAGCCTCTCTGGGCCCCAGTGAGGTGGTCTTGGGTCCTTTCTAGCACTAAAGCTGTGGTCCTATGATACTGGGGATAAGGGTAGTGTTCGTGTCTGCAATTTCCCCGAGAGAGTGAACTAAACCCCTGGATAAGAAATCTCCCTCTACCACGAGAGGTCTGCATCTTTTCTGCAATCTTAAAAGTTGCCTGGAATATATCCAATCCACCTCTTTCTGGAAGAAACAGTTACTTCTTACACTTCAAATATATCCAACAATACAAACAAATGTCTCACTATCTATTCCCTACATCACACTGTCTCTCATAATACTGTGATGTTATATAATTAAAAAATTTGGAAGTACCAATTGGAGATAGCTTCTAACTGAGATGCCAAAGTTTGCCTCAGAAAAGCATCTACAAATGGGAATAGACTACTTCTGTACAGCATTCGTCTTTTGAGATGAGGAGGCTATTCCTCCTTCCCATAAATCTCTTTAACATGTCATAATTCATTCCTTCTAGCTCTGCTGTCTTCTCAAAGTTGGGCCTAGTGTCTTTTTTTTTCAGAGTGACTACATAGTTTATCTTCAATCAGTCTTTTGGACACAAGTCAAATCATTTTCTTTTGAGCCTTTTTTGTAGTAATATTTTAAGTGTAATATTTTTATTCGTATACTATGTGGGGAAGGTAATTGTAGCAAATGAATGGCTATATTCAAGATATATAGATGATGACTTAGCTTCTCATACTATCTCCTTAGCCTGATTTACCTCAGAGGGAGGTCCGTCCTCCTCCCTGTTTTGTCTATCAAAACTTCTTCGATTCCTCATTAATCTTTTTCTCTTATTCCCCTCCCTCCCCATCTCGGATGAAGACTGCATGCTCTTTGCTTAAGGCAAACCCATTTCTCTGATTTCATTCTTTCCCACCTGACCTTAGCAACAGATCCCCTTATTTTCCTAAATCTTTAATTTATTTTCCATTGGTTCCTTCTGCTTTGTCTATGAATGTGCTCAGATCAACATACTGCTAACAAAACCCAAATCTTCCTTTGACCATCCTACTACATTTGATTTGCTACTTGTTCATACCTATGAGTGATTCTTTCATTCATTTGCGAAATTGGGACCTTCAAATGTAATATATTTCATTTAGATTAGAGATTTGCTGTCCTTAGCAAATCTGCTAGAGTGCTTCTGATAAAGTCCATAGTTATAAATCCTGTACAATTCTGGTTCAGTCTCCACATTTTACAGATTAGGAAACTGATATAATAAGCCTGGGAGGCAGGATTTGAACCTAGATCTTCTGGCTCTAGAATCATCAGTGTTCATTTTCATATGAAGAGTTTTGAGTTCCCTCACCCACCTGATCCTTATTTTTTGGATATGCTCCAGTTTCATACTGGACTTAAACCATAGTGCATAGAATATAGTATTCGGGTTATATTTTGAAGAGTATACAAGAGAGGATTCTTGTCTTCCTTAGTCTTCCTGTTGTATGTCTATTAATGCCAATAACAGGTCCCAGCCCAAGTCTCACTTGGTCATTGTTTGGGTTTTGATGGTTCAGAGTGAGTGTAAATAGTAGTTGTTTCTGTTCTGGCAAGAAATCCTGGGAGTCTTCCCCTCCCAGACTGATTTTTTTTTGAGTAGGCAAAGTAGGCCATCTTTTGCCTCATTTATTACCCAGCCTTAAACCACTGAATGGGTTTTGCTTCAGACAAAATGAGAACTGGAAAAGACCTTAGCTTAAAAAAGCCATGTTCTCCCACTGCTTGGCAGTCATCCTGATCTGTGTCTTGCCACTGGATTCAGATGGCTCTGGAAGAGAGAGTGAGGCTGATGAATTTGCCCAGCTCTGTATCTCCTAAATCCAATTCACTTGCAAGAAAGACATCACCCTTCTGTTGTCATTGGTTCTCTTTAAGAACGAAGGATGAATAAGAACAACAATGTGATATAAAATCTATTCACGCATTAGGTTCATCTCCCCAATAGTGCTAAGAGTTCCAAAAGGCCAGGGAACAAGTCATACAGTCTGTACATCCTCACAGCTTCTAGCACAGGGCTAGGCAGATAAGGGGTACTTCAATAGTAGAGATGAACTGAGCCATGACCATATGCTAAGAACTTTAGTTGATCTGGAATGTGCTAACCCATTACTACTGGCACTTACCAAGGCAGAATATGTGTGTGTGTGTGTGTGTGTGTATTTTGAGATACGGGCCCCTATTTCACAAAGGAGGAGGGAAATGTAAGGCAAAAATTGAATTTCACCTTTTAGTTAGTTATATACTAACCAATAAGGGTGAGAAAAGGCATAATTAGAAGCCCATAGTCAATACAGTAGTAGAAATCAGTTGCCAAATTCATTTTCTTTTCTATCGATTGGGAAAAGCAGGGGAGGTATAATAGAACTAATATTTTTTAAAATCTATAGCTTGGGGACTCTTAACCTAGGAGTCTGTGAACTTTTAATTTTTTAATATGTTAATAACTATATTTCAGCATAATTGTTATCTTTCACAATACTCTG
Organism: Pseudochirops cupreus; assembly: GCA_028627135.1. Lineage (NCBI taxonomy): Eukaryota > Metazoa > Chordata > Mammalia > Diprotodontia > Pseudocheiridae > Pseudochirops > Pseudochirops cupreus. Next base: position 5,279 of record JAQQSU010011492.1, read on the forward strand.
TATTTTATTTTATGCATTTCCTAACATGATTCTAAGAAGGAGCCCATAGGCTTCATGGGACTGCCAAAGAGGAACATGATACATCCTCCTGATTTTTGGATGCCTCTTATGGAAAATGATGACTTTTTCAGACAGAGACCTAACTCTAATGGTGAGTTGTCTTCTTTTTCAGCTTGGAACTCTCCTCTCCAGAAATCCAAAGAAACTCAAAGTACAGAAGGGTCTTCCAGCACTAGTTATTTCACAGGTAAAATATAGACACAAATTATGTAGACTTGGACAGGACATTGATCCAGTTTAGATGGAAGAATGTTTTCACACTATCCTACCTGAAATGAGTGTTTTGTTTTATAGAATCGTATGTACTGAAAAAAATCAACAAGAATCGAATATCCAAAGCAATCTTCTTGATGCAGAAAAGTCTGATATTGTTTGAGAAAGATCCCCTCCAAGATCCCAAATTACTGGAGGTAAGACAGACACATTCAGTTTTCCCCAGCCTAAGTTTCTAATGTCTTCATATTGCTATGGTCAAGTTGGTTGGCCTTTAATTGTGCTAAGTGCTACAAATAAAGGCAAAAACAAAACAAAACAGAACAAAAATACAAACTCAACAAAAATCCAACAACAATGAACAAAGACAAAACAAGAAAACAGTTCCTGCCCTTGAGGAATTCAGTCTAATGGAAGGGACAAAGTGCAAGCAACCATGTACAAAGGAGACATATACAGTATAAATTTGGAGTGGTCTTGGAAGAAAGACACCAAAGTGAAGGAGGCCTGGCATGGCTTCTTTCAGAAATTAGGATTTTGACTGAGGCTTAAAGGAAGTCAGGAAAGCCAGGAGGCAGAGATGAAGAAAGGAGAGTTCCAGCTATGGCAGACAACCAGTAAAAATGCCTGTATTTGGGAGGTGGAGGGCCTTGGGTGAGGAGCAGGAAGGACACTTATGTCCCTGGATTGAAGAGTGGAAGTGGTAGTAAGATAGATGAAGGATGAAAAAGTATAAAGGGGCAAAGTTATGAAACTGATTTCCATATTTGATTTAATTAAACATATCATTTAGGTGCCTACTATGTGCAAGATATTTTTCTAGGCATAGAAAGAGATACAAAAATATGAACTAAGTGCTATGAGACTTTGGAGGGAAGGGAGATCTCTGATAGGTAATCAAGGGAGTTGTGGTGGAAGACATGGCATCTGAGTTGGACTTTGAAGGATAGGTAGGTTGTCAGTGGGTTGAAATGATGAGTGAATGTGTCATAAGTATTGGGAAAAGCATGAAGTGAAGTACGTAGGGACAGGTGAAGTACATTAGGAAAAGTAAATAGTCTAATTTGGCTGGAATGTAAGAGTATGCTAAAGTATGCTAAAGAGAGTATAAGATTGGAAAGATAGATTGGATCCCATTTGTGGAGGCTTTCAATGCCAATCCCTCTGGAAATTGTAAGATTTAGATAATACACCCACTACTAGAGTGTGGTTTTTATAGTCCGTATTCATCATGTATGTTAAATACCCTTACAAAGTGAAAAGGAGGGGAAGGTATGAGTGTGGCGATGAGAACAGAATGAGCTCTGAACCAACTCTGCCTATAATTACTTGTGTGACTTGGAAAAAAATCAGAATTGTTTTAGTTTTAGTGAAAATTTTCTGATATTGAATGTCTCTGTATTAGGTGATCGCAAGTATGACGGACCCCTTAATGATGATAGGGAAGTTCAGAAAAAGAGAGGGTGGTTTTTGTGGAAAGATAGCATTGAGTTTGAGATGTCTACATGATGTTCTTGGTATTGTAATTACATGATGTTCAGTTTTGTTATTTTGTTCTTTCCATTTATTATTTATTTGTTATTATTGTGAATATTATTTTCCTGGCTCTCCACATTTCACTCTGAATCAGTTCATATGAGGCTTCCTAGGTTTCTCTAAATCCTTCATAATAATTATAGCTTATGGTGTATTACATTTATGTACTTCAGTTAGTTTAGCTATCTCCCAATTAATGGACATCTACTTGGTTTCCAGTTTTTTCTCCCACAAGAGGGCCGTGTGAGTATTTTGGTGTGTCTGACAACTAGTCTTTTCCGTCTGACCTCTTTACAGTTTGTGTAGCCCTAGCAGCGGGATGTCTGGGACATTAACTAAATACTTTATTCAATTGATTCAGTCAATTGAATTGTCTCATTAGTGTGGTATTCCCTCCATAGACATGAATTGCAACCTCTTTGTCATTTAGTAGATGGACTTAAGTGTGAAATCTGCAAATGATTATTAATATTAACTTGTAAATGGTCTATAAATTGCTATTCTGCATCGGCAAAGTGAGCCCTGTGCAGTGGTAAACTAAGTCTTCTCCAAGAAAAAAAAAAGCTACTAGGTTTCATAATCTGGACTCTGTTCGTTAAACAAATTTTAAAAATATAACTCCATGATTTAAGTGGACTAGAAAGGAATTTTAAAATGTTGATATTTCAAGATTTTACTGGTGTTGATTTTTGAATTGCTTTTTGGAAACCGGTATTCACATCACCTAATTTTGTGAAGGAAATTCCTCTTTTAGTAAACTAAATTCCTCCTTTAGTGAACCAAGAATGGAAAGCAAAAATGTTTATTTAGTGCTTGCTAAGTGCCACATACTAGCGAGAAAGGTAGAAAAGCAAGACCATTCCTGGTCTCCAAGAGCTCATATGCTGATGGGGAAAATTACATGCAGAAGAGGGTGTAACTGCCAGTCAGATGTAAGAGACCTTGTATTATGTTTTTAAAACTTATGCTCTGAGACATTCTGAAGAGGTCCAGATGTTTTGACTGAAAAAGTGTTTTGCAAAAGCCTTTGTGGTAGGCAGCACTAACACCTCTTTTCGTTCCCCACCAGCCACTCTCCCAATGGCTGCCCCATCACTGCTACCTATCCCTTTCCCTTCTATTTGCAAAATAGCTTAAGAACATAGAAGGAAATGGTTGATTTGACTGTAATCTTTGAAGCATTTGTATCTTTTTTTTATGAGTGTTTCCTGTTGAAACAAATGTTTTCCTTTAAAGCAAACATTTTTGCTCTGAAAACTCACATTTTATGTAAAAGACACATGCCGGAGAAGATGTTGCCTCATAATTTTTGATAGTACTTTCTGGGCCTCTGAATTTCTGCTTACCACTCATCTTTAGGCTTTAGTCCTCAGGTGGTGTAGTGGGTAGAGTGCCAGGCCTGAAGTCAGAAAGACTCATTTTCCCAAGTTCAAATCTAGCCAATTGATACTTACTAGCTATGTAACCATTAAGTGACCATGAGTCACTTAACCTTGTTTGCCTCAGTTTCCTCATCTATAACATGAGTTGGAGAAGGATATGATATTTAAAAAGGTTTGAGAGATATAATTTCTGGGTAATTTAATCATTTTATTAATAACAACAGCATGTTTGGATGGTCCTTTGGACATCTCTCTCTTAGACCAAAGACAATCACAGCAGCAGGCTCATAGCTTATATGTCCATTGAGAGAGGGGTGTTCCCAAGGGTGGAAACCAGCTCTGATTGGTTACTAATTAATAAGAGAATGAATATTCCAGTGAGGGGCTGGACTTGAACTTTGATTGTGTCATTTGCTTCTTAAGTCTTAAAAATCTGTTGAAAGAATTTATTCCCTGAGAAGGCCAAGCCTGAGAAGAAGGGAGTTCCATGTTAGATGAGAAGTCTGATCTAGTTGGGTGTAGTAGCGATTCCCAGAATAAAGAGAATGTTAAAACCATCTTCCATCAGCCTTGTCCTTGAGAGACTGGACAAGGAACTAGGACAGGGGAAAAAGAACCTGGGGTCTCCCCAATTCTAATAATTGGTGATTAACATGAGGGAGAAATAGCCATTTCTTTCAAGGAAAAGGCAAACTACTCCAGTATCTTTGTCAAGAAAACTCCAAATAGGGTCATGAAGAGTCAGACACTGTTGAAAAATAACTGAACAACAACAAACCTCCCCCCCAAACAGGGAAAGGAGGGTGATGCCACTTTCCTTCTCTTTGTGTCTTCTAGGCCCCTGTCCTCATCTCCAAAAGTTACTTCCTGATCATTTGAAAAAAAAAGGATTTGCTTTCAGTGATTTTTCCAAGGTCACAGTGACTTAGAGGCAAAACTAAAACCAGGTCTTCTTATTCCCAATCTAATACTCTTTCTATATGTCACTCTGAACTTAGAAAAGTCATTTACCTAGCTAGGCCTCCATTTTCTCATCCATAAAATGAATCCAGATGACCTTTAAAATCCTTTCCGTCTTGAAAATTCCATCATTCAATGATGCTAATAAAGCGGGTGAAGAAAATGGACTTCATGAAGGCAAATCATCAGTGAAATATTTATTTCATTATTGTATCTGTTGTGGTTTATCATTATAAAAATGATTATTTCTTTTTGCAAATAGTCCTCTCTCTTTTAGGGAGATCGTGTTCCTCTTAGGTTAATATGGTATTTTTGTGAACTATTTTTTCTTTCTTTTCACTGTGGGAAGAACTGTGCCCATAATGGAGAAAGGCACTGTATCAATCCTCAGATGACCCAGAGTCTGGTCCCTCTTATGATATTAACTTGCTCTGTGACATTGGGCAATTTACTTCCTATCTCTGAATCTCAGTTTTCCTGTGCATAAAATGAGGAAGCATATCAATACAATATAATAAATGTAAATTTTTAGAACTGGTAAATTCCTTAGAGAACAAGAGATCATAATTTTTGTGTGCTATCTTCCCCCAATTAGATTATAAGCTCTTTGAGTGGAGGGACTGTCTTTCTTTTTCTTATTTATATCCTTAGCACTTAGCATAGTGTCCAGAACATAGGAGGCACTTAATAAATGGAGACCCAGAGGAAGGAAAGCAACTTACCCAAGGTCACCAGTTAGGAAATAACTTTGTTCAGTTAATCTTTGCTCATCAATATACAGTCTGTTGCTCATGAAGTTTCAGCAAGGTAGTAAAGATGGCAGATTCAAGACAACCACTCAGCTGAACTTTCCCCTCTAAACAGCTTTAAAATAATATATCAAATCAAACTTTGCAACAGGAGAGCCAATGAAGGGTTAGGATGAGACATTTTTCCAGTGCAAGAAAACTTAGGATGTCCACAGGAGAGGTCTGTGACACCAGGAAGGGGGGCTGTCTAGAGCCCCTCTATACAGCCATAGCAGTAGTGGCCACAGCATGAGCAGCAGCTTCAGAATCTCTCAGCCTAGAGATGGTAAGGGGATCGGGCAGCTGGTCAGAAAGAGATTACAAAGAATGCTTTTCTGGCACTGGGTACAACTGATACTGATTGGCAACTTGCCTGCCGATATGCAGTTCTGGGTTGCAGTTCCAGGGCAGTGGCGAGCGCTTGTAGCTCCAGGGGAAGACCGATCCTTCCTGGATAAAGACCAGAACACAGACTGAGAGAGCAGTGACCACACCTCTCCTTAGATCACACCACCTTGAAGCACCAAAAGCTTGCAGACCCCCAGAATTACCTCTAAAAACAATAGTATGAAAATGCCTGCAGCTTGGGCCAGTGCTTCCCCATTCCCAGGTGAGCAAAGCTCAACTTTAACATTAAGTTCAAAGTCAAGAAGGCTGGAAAAATAGGTAAACAACAACAACAAAGAATTTGACTATAAAAACCTACCACAGTGTCAGGGAACACCAAAACATAAAACCAGAAAAGGATAACAGTGTGAAGACTGCTACAAAAAACCTCAAGGAAAAATGCTAATTGGACCCAAAACCAACAAAAATTCCTGGAAGAGTTAAAGAAAGAGATAAGAATGATAAAGGGAAAATTAGGAAAACAAATGAGAGTGATGAAAGAAAATTATGTAAAGAGAATTAACAGCCTGATAAAAGAGACATAAAAAATACTGAAGGAAATAACGCCTTAAAAAACAGAATTAATATGGAAAAAGAGGCACAACATCTCACTGAAGAAAATAATTCCTTAAAAATTAGAGTTGGGCAAGTGGAAGCTAATGACTACATGACACATCAAGAAACAATTAAAAAAAATTTAAAAAATGAAAAAAAATAGAAGGAAATGTGAGACATCTCATTGGTAAAACAAATGACCTGGAAAATAAATTGAGAGATAATTTAAGAATTATTGGACTACCTGGAAGCTATGATCAAAGAAAGAGCCTAGAAATCATATTTCAAGAAATTTTAAAGGAAAACTACCTTGATATCTTAGATCCAGAGGCTAAAATAAAAATTGAAAGAATCCACTGATTGCTTCCTTAAAGAAATCCTAAAATATAAACTTTTACGAATCTTATAGCCAAATTCGAGAGCCAGGTCAGAGAGAAAATACTTGAAGCATCCAGAAACAATTCAAATATCATGGAGCAACAGTCAGGATCACAAAAAATTTAGCAGCTTCCACATTAAAGGAGCAGATGGGGGCGGAGCCAAGATGGCGGCGTAGCAGCAGCAACATATCGCAGCTCTCACATAGCCACCCCAAAATACCCATAAAATAGGACTCTAAACCAATCCTAGAACTCCAAAACGCATACAAAGATACTTCCCACTAAAGTCAGCTCAGCTAAGAGGAACCATATCAGCACTGTGAACCCAAACCAGCCTGTCCTGAAGCCACTGCTGAGCCCCAGGGGCGGCTGGACGAGAGGAGCGGTGAGTGGATTAGCGGCAGCTGCGAGGAGCGTTCAGAACTAGGTCACTGGGGATTGCGGGGAGAAAAGCAGTACGGCTGAAAGGCCTCCAGAGCAGAAAAGTGAAAGGCAGAGGTTTTGCACCCACCTACGTGTTGCAGCTTCCCGCCCGCGGCCTGCAGACAGCAGGGGGATTAAGGGATTGTTCTGAGGCCAGTGCTCTCGCGTTGAGCGGCCTGGATCCGGATCGC
>JAQQSU010011493.1:0-12153 GCA_028627135.1 Pseudochirops cupreus
GCCTGGAGTCAGAAGGACTCATCTTATTGAATTTAAATCCTGCCTCAGACACTCACTAGCTATGCTACCCTGAGTAAGTCACTTAACCCTGAAAGTGAGCTGGAGGAGGAAATAACAAACCACTCTAGTATCTTTGCCAAAACAAAGAAAAAGACCCAAATGAGGTTTGACACACAAACAGTCAGACATGAATGAAGTGACCGACTAACAACAATCCCCAATCCATTACCAAGTGCTCATTCAGTAAATGTTTAAAGAGTTTGGTGTTTTTTAAGTCGAATTGCTATTTCACTTTCACCCCATCCTCCTAGTCAGAATCTCTACCCCTTAGCTCCTGTCCTCCTTATTTTCCCAGTCTTCCCACCTAGGCAATCCCTGTCTTCTCCTCCCCTTGCACACAACACTGGAAAAATTCATTCCAGGACTAGAGTCCAGAATGTCCTCCTTGCATTCTGGAAGGGGAGGGAAGAGCCTCACAATTCACATTTATTTTACCTTGTACCAAGACCTGTAGGGAGGGGGGAGGGGTAGTATTTATCATGTGCTCTAGGAAACCGAAGGCCAGAGTCCATCTTCTTGATTATATCATCCCCCTGAGAGTCAGAAATTATCCTGAGGGTGTAACAGTAAGTTACTACTTTGTAATTTACTAAAACAAAACTAATACCCAAAGAAATGTGTCTTCCACCGTTTTTATGGCAACTTCACCATTAAACTGTCTGTGATTGCAATTCATAACAATGAATAAATAAAAGAGAAGAGTACATTTTTTGCCATGCAGAAAAATTTACTCTTCCTAGCACTAACAATGCTTTTTCCAACAGCCAAAAAGCTCACCACCATCTCAAGAGAGACCATGACTCACCTCGGGAGAGAGAGGGAGAACAATCAGGTGAGGGAGAGCCAGAGCTCTATTTTCATTTCTATAATCTTATGATTCTATAGGAGTAGGGACTCTTCCCCAAGTAGACCAATAAAACCCCACTCTCAGCCTCTGTTTTGTAGCTACATATTGAGAAAGACTCCACAGGGGGTCCTCCAGCTTATAACCTTGATATAGAACAGCCACACAGAGATTGGTTTCAGCCAGTCATTCTCAAATTATATCTGTCATTCTCGTCACAGGTCAGCCTTGCCTTACACAGCAGAGTTGTTCCCAATAAAATAAAACATGAAACTGATTTGAAGGATTTTCATCATTGTGTAGATAGTAATGTAGAATCAAACAATATCCTAACCCCTGCTAGCAACTATCATAACCAGTAGTACTGAAGTTGAAAGAGGTTTCATTTTAATTAACATAATTTGTACAAGAGTGAAAAACAATTTAATCATAGCTTATATGTCAGGTTCAATGACAATAAATGTACTGGAGAAAAGAGCAGATTGGGATGCAACTTCATTTGTCAAATCACGATTGAAATACAACCCTAGGGTAGCCATAGATACAAAAGCTTGGCAAAAATCAATGAAAGCATTCTGGGAGGATCAATTAGTTATATCGAATTTATAAGCAAGAGTATTGTGTATTTTATTATTGTTTATAAATTGTGTGTAACACACCCTTTGTGTCAGCAAAATTAATAATAAACTTATGTATGTATTTATGCAATACATTTTACCACCACCCCAGAGAGCTGGTTGTTAAACATTTGCTAGTACACTACTGCACAAAAGGAATTCATTAATTGTAGCTTTCTGGTGGTAAAAGTTTTACATCAAACAAATCATAGCTCCCTGAGTTATTGTTGGAATACATTCATATTTTCACTATTGAGCTGTCTTAAGATTAAAGTATAATTTATGTGCATGTCAATGTAAGATGTATATATGCAAATGTGATGTCTGAACATACAGGAGGAAGATGCCTGAACATGAGGAGAGGCATTGAAAGATATGTCTGGAATCTTGCTCACCACCTGCCAAAGGAAATGGCAGTTTTTACCTTGAAGGGAGCAGGAGAAACATCACCAGTTTAAGCATTCTTTCCTCCAGTCCTTGAGAGGAATACTAGACTAGAATGATACAGAACTATTGATCCTTGAAGGATATGATTGGTTCAAATTAAAAGCTGCTAGTTATTTATCCCTTAAATAAAAGAAGATAGCCCTTAGCTTAGAGGCACAAAGGAAGGGGTCTCTCCTTTCTAAAGCTCTTGTACCAGTCTCCTCCTCACACAGGCACATCGCATTGTGTCAATATTCTCTCCACTGATCAGAAGAGTCTCATGCCAAATACCCCAGGCTTCACTGGAAACTCAAGTTACATTCTGATCATTGACTTAGGGCTAGAAGAGACTTTAGAAGCCATTGAATCTAAGCCCCTCATTTTTTTTAAAATTTCATTATTGCTATATTATTTACCAATGAGCAGGTGTTATTAAACATCCTCTTTTAAAATAAGAAAGAAAAGGAAAAACCTGGAAAATACTTCATAGTTACACAGGTCAAAATTAAGTTAAACTATCAAAAACAGAGGATTGAAAATGAAGTCACTAAATATATTGGCAGCCTAGGATCACTAGAACACAGATTTCAAGCAAGAAGGTATCTCAGAGGCCTTCTCACTTATTTCACAGAAAATGAATTTTAGGCTCAGGAAAATTGAATTACCTGCCCAAGATTACCTCCAAGCAAGGGGTAGAGATGGCATCTGAATCCATCTGAACCTTAACTCTCAATCCATTATATTTTTTTCTACTATACTTACTCTGGCTATCTTAAAGTAAGAAGAGAGTCCAACTTTCCTGTTAGATACATATTGTATATGTATGTGTTTATATGGAACTATTTAAGATTTGACCGGCACTAAGACTGGGAATATCTTGTATATATGTAAGGTAGATGAGCAGATAGACACATAGATACAAACATAGATACAAACATAGATACACAGAACAATATGAATTGAATAAAGTGTAATTAACACATGCTAATTTTCTCTCTACAACAAGTAATCGAGTGGAAATATAGTAGATTTGAGTCGCCAAGAATTGGCTGAGTAACTCGATCTGCCACCTTCTCACTTAGCAGCGAAGGAAACTGAGTCCTAGAGACTTGTCCAAGGTCCCACAGGCAGTAAGAGGCAGTGCTAGAGCTCAGCCCTGTCTGTCTGACTCTAAACCCTGAGTCTTTCCCACTGTGCCCCACTGCCCAAAGCACGTTTATCTTCATCTCAAACCACGGCTTGGAAACGCCAGAACGACGCTCGGGTTTCGGCTTTACAAAACTAGGGCGACTGTTTTCCTTTTAAACTCTTTCTGCGTTACAGTGGTTTTTCTTTACATTGTAATATTTTCCCCACATTCCTCCTCCTCATTTAACCTTCCTTTCCAAAAAATGAAAATAGTAAAAACGACCAGATCCCATTTGACAGCATATACTACGTTCCACACTCATAGCCCATCGCCTTTCTACTGGAAGGAGGGGGACAGAATTCATTGTCTGTTTCCAGTGACTGAAATTAGTTACTGTGACCTATCCGAATCTATCTCCTTCTCAGTCAAGTCAACTAGCAAATGCCAGTAGGCTAAATGCCTACTCTGTGCCAGGCACTTGGCTAAATGCTAGAGATGCAAAGAAAGTGGAAAATCCTTGCTCTCAAGAAAGTCATAGTATAACGGGGAAGACAACGCAAACAACTGTGTGTATGTATCTGTATCCACATATGCACACAAACACACACCTGTACATACACATGCATTTATATGCATAATAAGACATGTACATGCAGATTAAATTGGGGTTAGACTCAGAGGGAAGGTCTTAAGACTAAGGAAAGATTTCTTGAAGTAGACAGGATTTTAGCAGAGACTTGAAGAAAGGCAGGGAAGGCAGGAGGCAGGGATGAAGGCAGAGAAGAAGAGGGTGAAGTATCAGTGTGGCCAGCTAGTGAAAAAAGTCAAGAGTCAGGACACGTAGTGTTACTGGAAGAGTAAGGGGGCCAGGGCTATTGGACTGAAAAGTAAAGGGGGTGGGGAGGAGGGGCAGTTTATGAAGGGCTTTAAAAGCCTCACAAAGTGTTTTATATCTGATCCTGGAGGTTTAGTTTCATGTTCTTTCCATTTACATTATTGTGGAAACTAATTTTTCATTGCATCACTTTTTCCTTTCCGTCTCCAGCTTGATAACTGATAATGACATGACTGCTACCCCAGGATCTCTAAACACAAGACATTAGCCTGACTTCCTTGCCTAACTCCAAGAAAAAGTCTAGGCTCATTTATTCTAGATCTGATTGCTAATGACCTTATTTGCAGGCGTTCAGTTTCCAGGGTATCTCTGAGGTGAAATGCCCTTCCCTTCGCAGATCCAGGATCCCCTAGACCACTCAGAGATGACTCCCACCCACCCTTCTGCTCTTTCTCCTTACTTCTCCCCTCAGCCCTCGCATGGCAGGAATATATGAGAGAAGGTCACCTTCCTTAGAGCTAGTCGCAGCTTCATCAGAGAGCAAAATAAATCCAAACTAGCCTCTTTAGGAAATACATAAATATATATAGGCCAGGACAGATTTCAGACAAGCCAGTTATTTCAGAAAATTCATAAAATCGAAATGTTCCTTAGAGATTTAGACCTTGCAAATCCAAGCCTGGGGAGACAGGTTCATGGCTCATTATTAAACTGCTGAGAAAAGACATTAGCCAAGCAGAGTATTAGACATAAATCAGGCAAATGAGGGAGGCTGCAGCCACATTAGGAAGGAGAATGACTTAGCAACAGCACCTAGATGGAGAGTCTGCTTCTGTGGGCCCACTATGAAGCAGTGAACTCCTGGGGAACTCACCCACCCCTCCTCCAGGCAGTGGGAAGAAGGGGCGTGAGGAACAGAGCAATGGAAGTAGGTTCTACACCCACTTAGCGCAGCCTTAGCACAGGACTGGTTTTAAATTTGTGATCTTCGTGCTAAGGAAGAATAACCTCATGGCTTTCCCCCAAACTAGGCAAGGAAACACATTCAGGATTGGGTCTGCAGACCCAGGGGCACCCTCCCAAGAAGCTGCCCCATCAAGATCATGGCACACCTACAGTGTCAGTGCCCATTGAAAAACACAACTCACGTGACTCCTTAGTACAAGCCAAATAAGAGTATATTTTAGTTCAAGACAAAAGTCCTTAAACAAATGGCATTGGAAAAATAACTAACTGGAAAGACTCTCTCCATACACTCACATTGGTAAGGTTAACACAGTCCCAGGGAGCAGAAGAGGGAGCACACAAGGAGCATCCTCAGGTACCCAAGGCACATGAATGGAGACATAGATGGCCAGGGAAACTCCAGCTGCAGACCTTCTCTTACTCCCCAACAGAGGCATTGATATCCTGGTTTAGGTCATCAAATAATAGACTGAACTCCTCTGCTCTGTTCTTTCCACCTTGCAGCTCTCTGCTGAAATCCCTGCTTCTGCTCTCTGATGCCATCTGTTGGCCTTTTGAAATTCCGAAGGCCTCTGCAGCTTTTTGTTACCTTCACCTGATAGATCTTCATCCAGTCAGTCAATAAGCATTCATTAAGCGCCAGCTGTGTACCAGGCATAGCGCTGGGCACCAAAAGGCAAAAGACAGTCTCCTCTCTCAAAGACTTCACAGGTTAATGGGGGAGACAACACACAAACAATCATGTACAAACAAGTTATATACAGGATGAATTGGAAATAATTAACAGCAGGAAGGCCCCAGATTTGAAGGGGGTTTATACAGGCTTCCTGTAGGAGGTGAGACTTAATCTGAGACTTGAAGGGAAGCAGGAAAAGGGAGAGCATTCCAGGAATGAGAGACTGAAGTCAGTATGGTTAGAAAAAAAAAAGGTGTCAAGGTCCAATCAAGTCTAATCAAAACTCCAACAAAATCTCCAGAATGTTCTGAAAACCCAGTGCCTGAGAAGAGGCAAACCAGCCCAAGTCAGAAATGGAGCAGGTCAAAGACTCGGTGCAAATGAACCGTGAGATCAGACCTGTGAGTGGTGTCTGCACTTTCAACGTAGGAAGAAAAAAAAAGGCAAAATTTACCTCATTAGGAAACAATGGGGGGAAGGGAGAGGGAAAGAAACACTGGGACTTAGTGGGGTAAGATCTATGACTGAGATATGGATTTGGGAAAACATAATTTATTCAAAAAAAAGAAAAAAGATAATGGCTTGTGAGTGGGGCAGGTAATATTGTATTTTATTAATATATTATCATATAGGGAAATCCAGGAAATAGAGGGGAGAAATTGAGTAAAGAATATGTGAGAGAAGACTACCAGGTAGAAACAAAACTGAAATTGCCCATCAGTGTTTCCTACAGGCCACCTGGACAAAATGAGGAAATAATTTGGGAAACAGATTGCAAACCTGGCATAGAGATGTAATATAATATTGAAGGGGGACTTCAATTATCCAGGCATCTGTGGGAACATTCTCTTCATCAAAAATGGAACAACAAATCCAGTCTTGGCATGCATTAATAATGTTATCCTTCATAAGGGGAAAGAACTAATGACAGGGCAGTTCTTCCAACAAACATGGAAGTACCAGTCTATGATGCAGAAATGATGAAAGTCTTTGAGTTCAGGAGGAGGGGATGTGGCCATTCTATCTTAGACTCTAATGGTGAGAAGAGAGGAGAAAAAGAAGAGAAGAAGAAGAAAGCCAGGTATGTGCACCCTTGATTTGGAGGAGGAAGGAAGCCACAAAGTGACCCAGAAGCAGGATGTGGGCACCATGGGTGGAGGGGACAGGGAGTTTTGCATGCTCACATACAGCAGGTACCTCAGTCTCCTTTATTTTAAAGCCATCCTAAGAGACCAACTGTCAGAGTATCAGGAGGCCAAAGGATTCAGCAAAAAAATAGCTGGGATCCCATGGCCTAACATGCTGTAGAGAAAATTGAGTGTAGGAGATGTGGGAAGCTTCCTAGAATGAAATATTAAAGTTACAAATAGAAATAATGCTACTGAAGAGGAAAGGAGGGAGTTGTCTAAAGTAACAGATGTGGAAAAGAAATGAAAGCAGAAGTGTTATTGTATAAGGAATGCCATGCAACTATAATGACCGTGGTTGGCCCCAAAGAATGGTTTAAAAATATTCCTCCCTCCCATCATTTCAGAATTAGGGAACTATGTGTGTGGAGTATTGCATGTATTATCAGATTCAGTGGATATTTTGTTTGGTTTTACTAAATTCTCACTTTCTTTTAAAATCTTTGTTATGGGTGATTATAGGTGGGTTGTGAAAAAAGGAAAGGGGAAATATATTCAGAAATGATGGTGATATAAAAACAGACATCACTAATGTATTTTTCAAAGCTGCTAATCAATGGGTGGAGGGGAAGAAGAATAGTATCAGGAGTCCTCAAAATAAGCCAAGGTTCATGAGGAATACTAGGGTGACAAAAATGAGAGATACTTTTCCCTTTGGGGGGGAAAGAAGAAGATGAAAGAAGGATAAAACCAATGCTGGGAGTCAGTAGACCAATGAAAACTAACAACAGAGAGAAGATACAACTAATCAATTCTTACTTTGTTTCTCTTTCGTTTGCCTAGGACAATGGTCTTTAGATTAGAAAGGGCAAAACAAAAAGGGACTTAGAGGGAGGTGAAAAAAATCTCCAATAAATAAGGAGACCTTGAATAAGCTCTAACTATCCTTCAGGAGTATGATTATTACATCATTATTAGTATTTAGTGAGAGAAATGTAACTGAGTATGCTTCATTATTTTTTAAAATCCTGGTTTCAAAATTTGTGATACAGTAATTCAAAGATCTGATTCTGGGTTCAGTTAAATTGATTAATTGGTTTTCATAGCTGTCATAGCTAAAAAAGATACCTCACAAAGTTACAGAAACACAAATGAAAGAAGTAGTGCCATTTCCACCTGCTAAATCATGATACTCACTTGTTAGTGAGTACCACACACCAGTTATACAGGATTTTCTCTCTTCCCTGATGTCAATCAAGCCAGTTGTTCTTGCACAGTAATCAGGAAGTATTGCACTTTTATATTTTTAACAAATGGATTCATTAACCACTGGGATTCTCCATTTGGAAGATTTAGCAAGTTAGGAAATTTAGTTTCCAAGTTTTTTAGGTGTAAAAATTTCAGAGTGTTTGTAGGTGACATTTCAGTAACCCAGAGAGAAAGAAGTGAGTATCAAGAAGAGAGAGTGGCCTGCAGTATCAAATGCTGCAGAAGTCAAGGATGAAGATTGGGAAAAGATCATCAGATTTGTCAGTTAAGAGACCCCTGGGGATTTTTTCAATGTGTTCACTGGTTCTGCTGTATTTTTTTTTCTCTTCTTCTTATGTAAAAAAAAAAATTCTGTTTTTATAAAAGCTGACTTTCTGAAAGAGGACAGAAGAGATACAGGAGGAAATGTAGGTGATGTAAGAAGAAAAGACCAACAAAAATCTATTTCTAAAGAGTTCATTGATAACTGTGGACCAAGAAGTTTTGGTTGAGTGAAGAGTTAAGAATAAAGAGAAGACTGAGAACCTAAGAGACTGGAAAGATAGTGGTGTAATTAAGATAATTAGGTCAGCAATGCACATGAAGCAGGAGGGTCTTACTCATCCACCACTTCCGGGGAGCACTGAGCCCTACTGAGGAGGAATCCTGTGGTAGCACAAAGTGTCCTGGAAGCAAGATGTGGACACACTGTGGGGAGGGAACAAGGAATTTTGCATTCCCATCTTCAGCAGGTACCTTGGTCTCCTTTATTGTACAACTATCCTCAGGGGCCAATTATCAGAGCATCAGAAGGTCAATTATAGGAGGAGGCAAGTAGGGAAGTGTTCAATTTGACCTTGTTGAAGTGAATCATGGGGTGCAGTTTTGTTGGAGATAAACCCACAATTGGCTATTGCAAAAAAAAAAAAAGATGAGAGTAGAATGATTCCACTTCCAAATTGGTTGATCACAGCCCCCTTGGGGTCAGGCTCCATTCCCATGTTAAAGACCACTGATCTAAAGGCAGACAAACTGCACAATGAAGGGCCTTTGGAAGGCATGTGTAGATCAGTTGGAGAAACAGGGAATGTTTAAAATAGAGAAAAGATTTAGGGAAGATGTGGGTTGAACAAGATGAACATTGAGATTTCAAATCTATGGGCAGCCTCTAGCTAAGATTATGGTATTTCGGGTTAAAATTTCCATAACAGATGTAACCAAGTAGCAGAGAATTGTACCACCGTAAAAACTAGACAACTTTAAAAGCAACACCTACAACTCAACAGACCTTAGCTTTTTTGTCTAAACTCTGATGTCATTCACCCTTCACGGGCTGAATCTGAGAACATCCATGAGGGTACTTCCTCCCTTAATCTTTGAAATTTAGCAGTGGTATTTCAGCATGCAGTTGAGATCAGGGTGGGATTTCTGGGGATATCAGGATTTTTTCAGATGTCCCTAAAATTGGCTCAAGATACTTTACACCACAAACTACCCAGGGTTATTTGGGTTTTTGTTGGTTTTTTGGTTTTTTTTTTAAATCCAGGGTTTTAAGAAAACAAGACAGAGTTTCCTGGGACAGATTTGTTTGTGATGGGCAGATGGCAGTTCTCTCTCTGAAGGATAACATTTCCAGATGACCCAGGCCCCCTTCACTTCACCTTCAAAAGTACACAGACCAGAAAATGGACCCAAAGTACTCGGATCCATTAGAAAGCTTCCCACACACAGGCTGCCACCAGGTGGTTAGGGACCCTTCCAGGCAGGCTGTCTGGCTTCTACCCAGAGTATATTTCAGGGAAATACATAGAGTGACAGGCTCTCTGCCCAAGAGCTTGCTGGAGGGATGGATGGAACCTATTTGCCTACAGTGTCTATTTTGCCCTCATCAGGGATCTTACTAACTCCGATCCTAATTCAGAACAAGTATCATCCATGCCAGAAGGAGTTGTAAGGATTCACAAAAGGAAGGTTCCTCCTTAATTTGTTCTCTACCCAGCTCCCCAGTTCCTGAAATTCCACTCTTGGAATTTCAGATCCTTTGACTTGAGACTTCGACCACTGTTTAAATGCAAATACCTCAACTCCAGAGGGTATCAATCAAACACACTCTGTAAAAAACACAGGGAGTACATAGAAGAAAGACACAAAACCCCTGGTCAAGGATAGCTGATAGCCCAAGGAAACAGCTCACTTCTGTATAATCAATTTTCAAAATAGGCTTCTAGGGCAGCTAGGTGGTGCAGTGAATAGAGCACTGGTGCTGAAGTAAGGAGGACCTTAGTGCAAATCCAACCTCAGACACTTAACACTTACTAGCCATGTTACTTTGGGCAAAGTCACTTACCCCCAATTGCCCTGCCTTCCCCCCTCCAAAAAGTGAAAAAAAAAGTAGGTTCTCAGGGGTAGCCTTATTATAGCCTGGCAGATAAAGCGATGAACTTAAACTCTGGGAGATGAGTTCAAATCTTGCTGTGTGAGCATAGACAAATTACGTAGGCTCCCTGAGTCTTGTTTTCTTCATCTGGAAAATGGGTTTAATAGCAACAACAGTTAGTACTTATCTCACAGAATCGCTAGGAGGATCAAATGGCATAATTTCAATAAAATACTTTGCAAACATTCAAGTAACATATAAATTTCAGTTATTATTTCCATCATCATCATTATTATTATTAAAACTATCATCTTGTCAGAGAAAGCTAAGAGAATACTTGGCTCCCTGTACCTGTTCCCCAATATACAGTTGAACCCTATTCTCTCTTGGACCCCATATTTTGCAGAAGAATGTCCTAACCAGGCAGAAAACTTAGTGCTTCCAGTTTCCAGTTCTTGCCAGGTCTGAAAAGGGGGGAAAAACAGGGAAACTAATGGGGAAAAAAGGATACCTTGGCAAGATCCTTAGGAAGCTCCAGTATGAGAATCCCTGCCCTGTCTTAAGGAGGATGAATTCAGAGAAATACTAACTGGCATGCCTGAGTACTGAGTACCAATCACCACCCCCACCCCTAAAATAATAATAAAAGGTGAGTCTTCTCACTTAAAACACCAGTGAGAAACATGAGTCTGTGAGGTCAACTGCCAAGACTGGTGCTGCTTCTTCTGTGATCTGTCCAGCATTCCCAAGCAGTGTTGTTTTCAAGGTGGGATGGGAGCTTTTCAAAAGGATCAGAAAATCACGAGATTTTATTTGGCAGCCTGTCAGATACACTTGGGTCAGTTCCCCATTTGTCATCCTAATAATGTCTCACCCCTGTGTGAGACTTTATTTATTTCATGTAAACTGTCTCATCACCTCCTCAAAACAACACTATACTCCAGTGCAAGAACAGGGCATCACCAACATTTACCTCACTGTGGATCTGCTGAGAAAATGCTTCCTTCCTTTAAAAAAAATAATAACTGATATTTATCTAGCACTTTAAAATTTCTGAGACGTTTTTTCACAAGAACTCTGGGAGCTTGGTATGTTAGGTATCATCATCATTTTACAGCTGAGGCTTGAAGGAGCTAAGGGCGATACAGCCGGTTTCCAACTTAGACATTCTTTCCTCTATTTTCCATTGCCTGTAAAGAAGCCTTTGTTTTTGTTTCTATACCGGGCAAGCAGAAGAAATTTCACATCTGGAAGAAGTAGGGGACAGGATAGTGCTGTGAAGAGAATGATGGATTTGCCATCAGAGTAAATGGGTTCAAATCCTTGTCCTGTTGTATATAACCTCTGTGTCCTTGGGCAAAGAATCTGACCTTCCCAGGCCTCAGTTTCCCCCTCTTGTTCAATGATGGGGGTAGGACTAGATGATCTCCAAGGTCCCTTTTAGCTCCACCCCTTGGGGTCCATCTTGTCCAGATCCATTATCATCTCCCTCCCTAGACTTCTACACATTGTTTGTACCCCCACACACATATTCCCTGTAATGCATTATTTTTCACTATTTCTCCTCCTTAAAAGCAGGAGACTTCTTGCTTCCTGGTGTTGGTATCACTGGCTTTTAACAAGTTGCCTGACTAAAGTAAATGTTTGATGAATGTTTTGTCTACTAATTATCTACTGATCAATGTATTGATTGATCTAAACATTTAATATAAGATTCAGAGCCATAAGTACTCGAGAGGCCCCATTGAAAATTTGTCATTGTCAGAGCTCCAAATATAACTATATTTGAAACACAGTTATAAGTTAAGAGCAGATTTGGAGTCAGAAGTCTCAAGTTCTAATTCTGGA
>JAQQSU010011494.1:0-12153 GCA_028627135.1 Pseudochirops cupreus
TTTTGGAGTTCCAGGATTGGTTTAGAGTCCTATTTTATGGGTATTTTGGGGTGGCTATGTGAGAGCTGCGATATGTTGCTGCTTCTACGCCGCCATCTTGGCTCCGCCCCCCTCTCTTGTAATTTAGATACTGTTAGGTTCTACACTTAGTCGATAAAGAGTTATTTAAAAGCTGCTAGCTATTTTATTAAGTGTATTTCATTTCATTAGGTTTATAATGATTGTTTCAAAAAATTCTTCACTGTTTTATCTGAGAAAATGTTTTGAGTCTTGCTATTTGGACGTGGTTATTAATTTGTTTCAGTTCTGCTGGTGATATGGTTAGAAGGTCCTGTAATGCCTAAACATGAATGCTGAGAGATTCACAAGTGGAAGAGCCTAGCTCTTCCTTCACACCTAGCTAGAAAGGGAAAGTTTATAAATCAAAAAGATTCACAAGTGGAAAGCCCTGGATTCACACCTAGCTAGAACAGGTAGTTTGTGAACCAGAGATTCTCAGATGGAACCCAGGAAGGAGAGGCCTGGGTGACCCAACTTGCAATCTAATATTTTGTTGGCTGTTTGACTTTGGAGAAACAAGAATAAGCTTGGGATTACTTATACTATGTGGGATAAACCCCTCAAAAATCCATGAAAATGTTCTTTCTTAGTGATTACTTAGCTTGGCAAAGGGATGTAGAGGAACCAGACACTGTTTAAGATCAAGTAAAATCAATGTCTTACTTAGGTCTGTACTGTGGGACAGAGGGAGATTTAGTGATTCCTTTTCTTATCATAGGCTTTTATTCTTGTTGAAATCTAGACTAGGGGAGGGGGTGGAGAAAGGGGAGAGTAAGATCATTTCTTTT
The DNA here is from genome assembly GCA_028627135.1 of Pseudochirops cupreus. Lineage (NCBI taxonomy): Eukaryota > Metazoa > Chordata > Mammalia > Diprotodontia > Pseudocheiridae > Pseudochirops > Pseudochirops cupreus. The sequence continues at coordinate 849 of JAQQSU010011494.1, forward strand.
CACCCTGTTTAGGTCCAGGAGGTCCACTGACCCAATTTGCATTTCAGGGTCACTTTATTCCACAATAGCCTTTTATTGCCCACCCCCCCCCAGGAAAGAACCTCCTCCCCCTGTGGCCTGCAGGGCCCTGAGATCAGGTCCAGGCTGAAGAGAAAGCTTAGTGAGTTACTCTCCAACCACAAATTGATCTAAAAAAGGTGTTGATACGGAAAAAGAGAAATGGATATGGGCAGAAATTATAATATTCTATAACACTGCAGCTGATCTCATGGAATGAGAACCCCACCAACATCATTTGAAGACAGAGAGAGAGAGAGAGAGAGAGAGAGACAAAGAGAGTGAGAGTGTGTATGTGTGTATGCGCATGCGTGCGTGCGTGCGTGCGTGCGTGCGTGCGTGTGTGTGTGTGTGTGTGTGTGTGTGTGTGTGTGTGTGTGTGTGTCCATCACAGTTCACACCTCTCTCCTCTGTAGCATAATAGAAAGCCTTTCCTTCAACTCTCTGGTCATCCAGAAACATCATGGCTTTTGCTAGCCAAACTTACTCAGGGTTTGTTCTGTTTCATTGAGGAAAATTAATATTAATTCATAACATTTCCATCTCCATACAAAGGACTATCTCTTTTGCTAGCTTAAAGAGAAGCCCCTCAGGGCCCATTTTAGTTGAGGAACATCATCCCTTCTAGCCTCTCCCAAGCCCACTGAACTAGTCCACACTACTAGTAGTGACTTAGGCATCCTTGCTTCCTTCATTAAAGTTTGGAGTGACTGGCTTGCAAAGGAGAAAGTTAGCCAGAGAAATCCTGAATGGAATGGTTTCCTTTGCCCAGGTTGCTAGAGGCTGCTTAAATGTAAGTTCACACCCCTGCCCCACCAGGAGTTGTGAATTCTTTAGCCCACCACCTCATTAAATATCCACCAATCAGGATTGCTGTTCACTTGTCAGGGGAGGTCCCAGCAATGGCTGTCAGGGAGGCAGACCTGGATGTAAAGGAGACTGAGACTTTCCCTGTTCCCTTGGCATCTTGGTCACTGTGAAAGAGAGACCACTGACCTCAGTTTCTTGATTGAGTCAGGGCAGTCTTGGGGAGCTTAAAGAATATAACCTATGGATTGGAGCCAGCTCTGAAAGTAGGCTCTGACCCATGCACCAAAACATGGCAGCCTTCACCACAGCCAGAAAGCAGTGCATCCCCAAAGTGGTGAAGGTGAAAAATAAGGCCCCTGCTCAAGTACAGATCACTGCAGAACAGCTTTTAAGGGAATCCAAAGAAAGGGAGCTTGAGTTTCTGCCACTACCTCCTCAGCAGAAGATCACAGATGAAGAAGAATTAAATGATTACAAATTAAGGAAAAGAAAGACTTTTGAGGAGAATATAAGGAGGAATAGAACTGTGATTAGTAACTGGTTAAAATACTCCCAATGGGAAGAGAGGCAGAAAGAAATTCAAAGGGCCTGCTCCATATACGAGCATGCTTTTGATGTTGACCACTGAAACATCACTCTCTGGCTAAGATCTGCAAAACTGGAAACGAAGACTCGACAAGTAAATCCAACAAGTAAAGCCCGAAATGTCTGGGATCGGCCCATCACAATTCTTCCCCAGGTCAACCACTTCTGGCACAAATACACTTACCTGGGGGAGATATTCGGAAACATTGCAGGAGCCCGGCAAGTATTTGAATGCTGGATGGAATGGCAGCCTGAGGAGCAAGCCTGGCACTCCTATATCAACCTTGAACTGAGATAAAAAGAGGTAGATTGGGCACGTGGCATTTACTAAAGATATGTCCTGGTGCACCCTGATGTTAAGAATTGGATCAAGTATGCTCACTTTGAAGAAAAACATGGCTACTTTGCTCATGCAAGGAAAGTATATGAAAGAGCTGTGGAATTCTTTGGAAAGGAGCACATGAATAAACATCTCCATGTGGCCTTTGCAAAGTTTGAAGAAAATCAGAAAGGATTTGAAAGGGCACAAGTGATCTATAAATATGCCCTAGACAGGATTTCCAAGCCAGCAGCCCAAAAGCTCTTTAAAAATTACACAGTCTTTGAAAAGAAATTTGGGGATAGGCAAAATATTGAAGACATCATCATGAGCAAACGGAGATTCCAGCATGAAGAGGAGGTGAACACCAATCCATACAATTATGATGCCTGGTTTGATTATTTGAGATTGGTGGAAAGGAATGCAAAGGAACCAGACACTGTGAGAGAGATGTATGAAAGGGCAATCGCCAACGTGCTACTAATCCAAGAAAAGAGGCACTGGAAGTGGTATATATATCTCTGGATCAGCTATGCACTTTATGAAGAGTTGGAGGCAAAGAATCCAGACAGGACCAGACAGGTATATCAAGCTTGTCTCAAACTGATTCCTCACCAAAAGTTTACATTTGCTAAAATGTGGCTACGGTATGCCCCGTTTGAAATAAGACAGAAAAAATCTCCCATTTGCCAGAAGAGTTTTGGGAACCTCTATTGGCAAGTATCCCCAAAACAAATTATTTAAAATCTACATTGAATTGGAGCTGCAGCTTCAAGAATTTGACCAGTGCCGGAAACTTTATGAAAAGTTCCTGCAATTTTCCCCAGAAAATTGCACATCATGGATCAAATTTGCATAGTTAGGGACAATTCTTCGAGATATCAAGAGAGCCCAACGATCTATGAGTTAGCTGTTGGCCAGCCATGTTTAGACATGCCAGAGGTGCTTTGGAAATCCTACCTTGATTTTGAAACCCAACAAGAAGAATTTGAAAAAACAAGAAGTCTCTTTCAGAGAGTGCTGCAAGGAACACAACATGTTAAGGTGTGGATCAGTTTTGCCCAATTTGAGCTGCCTGCAGGAAATGAAGGAAGGTTAACTCGATGCAGACAAATTTATGAAGAAGCCAACAAAATGATGAGAAACAGTGAAGAGAAGGAAGAAAGACTCATGTTATTAGAATCCTGGTATAACTCTGAAGATGAATTTGGAACAGAATCTCAAAAAGACAGAGTGGACAAACTCGTGCCAGAGAAAGTTAAGAAAAGAAAAGTACAGGCAGAAGATGGATCTGATGCTGGCTGGGAAGAGTACTGCTACTACATCTTTCCAGAAGATGCAGCAACCCAGCCCAACTTCAAACTGCTGGCCATGGCCAAACTTTGGAAGAAACAGCAGCAAGAAGAAGATGCTGCAACACAAAACCCAGAAAGACATGGATGAGAGCGAATCTTGACTTTGTTGTTGCATTTTGATTATTTTTATACGTTTCTACTCTGCAAACATTGTAATCTAGGAAACTTTTGTGTAGGATTTTTTTTTTAAGCAATGGTGAACCTTTTACATTTGCATGCTCTGCCTTTAAAATATTGCTGAGTTAGCTTTGAGGAGATTGTAAATAAAGGACATGACATTTCTTTGTTTATCCATTTTGGACATAATATTTAATGTCTTTTCAAAATACAGAATTTTTTAAATGTCAAAAAAAAGAAAATTTATAAATCAGAGAGATTCACAAGTGGAAGAGCTCACTTTACACCTAGCTAGGAAGGGTACAAAGAGTAGGTTATGTTCAGAAAGTAAGTTCCGTTTCAGTTTGTTCAGCTGTATTTAAGCCATGTATGATAGCATGATTTCCTATGTTAGGTAATTGGAAAATGCATCTGACTAAATTAATAACATCTGATTGGTATTGAATTTTGTTCCAGGCTCCCTAGCACCTTGTGTCCAAAATGGCCACCCCCAACATGCAACCCCAATTTTTTCACCTCCACAATTGCCTCCAACTCAGACTGTTCCTCCCCTCCCTCCCCCAGGGTTTTGGATGCCACCTGTCAATTGCCCTCCTCCAGCTGTGCCCCCAGGTGGACAATCCCCTATGCCACCTCCAATCTTCACACCCGCATGACTCCTGTGGGAGGACTGAGACATGCAGTTTGAATGAGGTCATATGATTCCTCTTCTCTCTGATAGTCCTTTTTAAAAAAAAAAAACAAACCTAAATTTTTAATTGATTTTTAAAAAGTCACCTTTGAAGTCTAGTTTAAATGGCAAAATAGTTGAACAGCAGGGTACCTTGTATAATGCCACACAGCTGTAGTACAGAAAGAAAATGGAATGGTGAACTTGACCTCCAGTGGGCCTTTTCCACTATGGTTTTAGAGCTAATTATAATCTTGCTTCACACACTTGCTGATTTTAAAGTCACTTATTGATGCACTGGATTGCTTTCTACTAGTGAACATGTGAACCACTTGTAAAGAATAAATTCCCTTTCAGAAATCAGTGTCTACTTTTCCGAGGTCCTTTAATGTAGTCACCGCAGAGGGCCACAGAGCAACAAGGGCCACTTAAAAAATTTTTTTCTGTTAGAGTGTTCCGATGTATTATAATATGTTATGTATATTATATAATGGTATATAGTGATATAAATATGAATATTTATATATGATATATGCCATAACATAATTATCCTTGAGGGTAGGAAATCTTTGTCAGTTTTCTTTGTATTCCCAGTGCCCTGTGAACAGTAGCCCCTTATTAAATATTTGTGGGGTTGTATTAGATTTGTATTCCCTTCCCTGCAGTCATATTAGAGAGTGAGTAGATGCCTTTAATAAGATTTGAATTCTGGGAGAAAAGACTGTAGAATATTTGGACTAAACTAGACACTCCGACTGTGAGCCAGAGCTATCAGAAGCAGCAAAGTAAGGCAGGGTTTTTTTTTTAATTTTGTGTTTATTTATTTTTAGTTTTCAACATTTAGTTCATAAGTTTAAAATTTTTCCCTGTCTCCCCTTCCCAAGATGGCATGCAACCTGATAAATAGGCTCTTACATATACATTCTTACTAAAAATATTTTTGTATTAGTCATATTGTATAGAAGAATTAGAATGAATAGGAGGAACCATAAGAAAGAAGAAACAAAACAAAAAAGACAATAGTCTGCTTCACCCTGCATTCAGGCTCCATAATTCTTTCTCTGGATGTGGATGGCATTTTCCAGCATGAGTGCTTTGGAATTGTTTTAGGTCCTTGCATTGCTGAGAAGGACTAAGTCTATCAAAGTCCGTCCTTGCACACTGTAACTGTTACTCTGTACAATGTTCTCTTGGTTCTGATCACTTCACTTAGCACCCATTCATATAATAAGGCTTTCCAGGTTTTTCTAAAGTGAGCATGTTCATCAATTCTTATACCACAGTAGTATTCCATTACATTCATATACCACAACTTGTTCAGCCATTCCCCAATTGATGGACATCCCTTCAATTTCCAGTTCTTGGTCATGTATCGCCATGCACAAGCAGCTTCCCAAAAAGAATGATATTGTGAACGGCTTTTAAGGTTCTGATTACACAGTATAGTGAACACTCCATTTATTCCATTACAAATCAAGGCAAACATTCACAACAAATCACAATATAATATTCACAACATTACATCTTATCACAGAAAATCACAATGTAGTGTTCACAACAGCTTAAGATTAGAATGGCCACATAGTTTTCACTACAGTGGCCACAATATTCAGACCAAAGAACAAAAGAATAATCATCTGGTTTCCCTAAGGGGGGAAACCCTCCTTACTTAATCATTCAGTCATTTCACAATACAATAATCAATCTTCCACTCATGGGGCAATTATAGATTAACCAGTCTCTTATCTAGCAATCAGTCACTAAGTATTGTTAATCACTAAATACAATCATTAGAAAATTACACAAACTCTCCACAGCTTGGTGTCTAGTACGCTTCAATTTCATCATGCATCCAAGGGGAGGCTTTTTCTTCATCTTGACTCAAGGTGGTCTCTCAGATTCCCTGGATCCCCTTCCTTGGTCCCAGCTCCTACCTGAATCCGCCAAACAGTCACTTGGATTCAGAGGCAGACAGCTCCCAGCTCCTTGTCCAGTCCTCTGGGTAGTTCTTGGTACACACTGAAGTTCACAGGGTCCAGCACATCTCAAAACCTCTACAACTTATGTTGCCGGGAACTCAAGGATCAACCAAGCCACAAAGTCTTATCCTGGTCATGCTTCTTCAATCTTCCAGCAGTTCGGCTGGCCTTAGGACCCAGAAGAAACCTCAGCCTTCCAAGTGGCCTTCCAGGAGGCTTTCCAGGAGGCTTTCCAGGTGGCAGCAACTTCAGCTTTTATCAGGTTCTGGTCTCATAGAAAACTCCAACTCAGTTCTCACTCCAGCAGCCTAGCTCCCAGATGCTGGGACAATTCTACTTCCTCTACCAGGAGCCACCAGGAGGAAAATTCTTGATTCTGTTTCTCTGTCTCTGGAACTCTTCTTATATACACATACACGCATTGGCTTCCTGTCTCAGCCAACCCCTTCCTGTTATGTCAGCAACAGGAGACAGAGTTCACACCTTCTGGTACTTAGCCCTTAGTTACTAAGGGCTAAGTACCTGCTAAGTTAATTACCATTACAGGCCATCACAAAAAGAGCTGCTGTAAGTATTTTTGTGCATGTGGGTCCTTTTCCCATTTGTATGATCTTTTTGGAATACAGCCCTAGAAGTGGTATTGCTGAGTCAAAGGGTATGCATGTTTTTATAGCCCTTTGGGCATAGTTCCAGATTGCTCTCCAGAATGGATGAATCTGCTCACAGCTCCACCAACACATCTTTTCCAACATTTATCATTTTCCAGTTTTGTCTGTTCACCAGTCTGATAGGTGTGATGTGATACCTCAAGAATTGTTTTGATCTGCATGTCTCTAATCAATAGTGATTTAGAACATTTTTTCATATGACTATAAATAGCTTTAGTTTATGCCTCTGAAAACTATCAGGCAGAGATTTTTGAGAGTGATCTTTCTGTCATTTTAATATTGTAGGTAAAAAACTTGGTACAACTGGAGAAGTGCACATCTGGGTAAAGGAATGCATTGACCTACCCCACCTCCGGGGAAGCCACCTGAATTCTTTTGTCAAATGGTAACATCCCTCTCAGGGTTGCTCTCCCCTTGGGGCTGTTGTAGAACAGGTTTGGGTGGCCAGCTTTATTTTTCTACATGGTGATGTCGTGTCTCGTACACTATAGGTTAAAGAGGTATTTGAAAGGTAGTGAAATATGTATGCACAAGACTTTATTTAGCAAGAGAGAAGGTGATTTTGGAAACAGTTTTCACTGGTACTTTCCTATATGGTCAACTTTCTACTAACTATGTGTCAAGGTTCACCCTTGAGGATTATTTATTATTGGGGATATCATCCCATTAGCATGCTCACAGGCCACCTTCCCTCTCAGCCTTTCCGGGGTGCATTTAGGGAAAATAAATACATTTTACTATTAGCTTAAGTAAAATATAATGGAAATAAGAAGTGGGGGTGGGGGGAGTCACCTTCCTCATTTGAAACTGTGTATTTGTGTGCCCAGTGCCTAGCATAGTGCCTGTTCCTAAATGCTTGTTCATTGATTTTTGTAAACCGTTGATTCCCTCCTCCTTTATAGATAATTAAGAAGTAACTATATTTTCCTTTTTGAAAGGGTCGTAATTGCCCCTTGTCCAAACTTTCTATATACCTGTACTGAGTTACATAGCTGTATTGTGAGTAGAAAGGATACAAACACATTCACTTATGAAATGTGGCCTCATCGTATTATTTCTCTTTAAAGCACCATCCTACCAGATACAAGTAGAAAAAGTCGTCAGAAGACAAGGGCTGTAGGAAAAACAACCAATCCTATCTTCAACCACACGATGGTCTATGATGGTTTTAGGGCTGGAGATTTAAAAGAAGCCTGCGTAGAGCTGACCGTCTGGGACCACCACAAATTAACCAATCAGTTTTTGGGAGGACTACGGATAGGCTTTGGAACAGGTATGACTTCTTCCATTTTGCAGCTTAACGTGAGCCAGAAACTTCAGTGAGCTCATGATTTATCAAAATTCATTTTTATTTTATTTTTATTTTAAATGAAAATTTATCTTTCCTCTACCTCCTTCCCTTCCATTGAGAAAGGAAGAAAAACAAAATCTATCTCCTATTACAAATGTATATAGTCATGCAAAACAAATTCCCAGGTTGGTCATGTCAGAATGTAAATTAAAAATTTGTATGTGTGTGTCTGTCTATACTTTGAATCCATCACCTCTGTTTTAGGAGGCAGGTGGTCTATTTTCTCATGAGTCCTCTGGAATCATGGTAGGTCATTGTGCTGATCAGAGTTCCTAAGACTTTCAGAGTTGATTGTCTTTATAATACTGTTATTCCTTAAGTTGTTCTCCTGTTTCTTTATTTCACTTTGCATCAGTTTATATAAACTTCCTAGGTTTCTCCGAAACCATGCCCTTCATTTTTTCTTGTGGTACAGTGGCATTCCATCACATACATATATCATAACTTGCTCAGACATTTCCCCAATTGATGAGCAGACCCTCAGTTTCCAATTCTTTGCCATCATGAAAAGAGCTGCTATAAATATATTTTTTAAAATATCACACCTTTTCTGCTTTCTGTAATCTTTTTGGGCTATAGAACTACAAGTGCTATTGCTATATCAAATGGGATGCATAATTAGATAACTTTTTTGAACAATCACTTTTCAGAATAACCAGATCAGTTCACAGCTCTACCAACAGTGCATTAATATACTCATTTTCCCACAGTTTTTAGACATTTGTCATTTTCCTTTTTCATCAGCTTTGCCAGCCCAATGGGGTGAGGGTGGTACCTCAGAATTGTTTTAAATTGCATTTTTCCAATTATTAATGATTTAAAGTGGAGGTGTCAAGTTCACATGGCTCCATGAAACTCCCGATTGCAGCCTGAACCAGATTAAAATGTAAATAGGCAATTTTTATCAAAATTAATAAATATATCGTAACACAAAGATAATGTTAATTTGTGGTTTCTAAGTCAACATGTAGCAGCAGGTATTTGTTTCTATTTGAATTGGAGACCACTAATTTAGAACATTTTTTAATACGGCTAATTGATAGGTTTGATTTCTTCCTCTGAGAGGTGCCTGTTCAGATCCTTTGGCCATTTATCAATTGAGGAATGAGCCCTATGGGATTTTTTAACATTGTCCCCTGAAATAGAAAGGAGTGAGATCAAGTTTTGTTCACCACAAGCTAGAAATTTCTGTATATGTCTTTCTTTCTTTTTTTTCTTTCCTTTTACTACTTTTCCTTCATTTTTGTCTGTCTTTCCTTCCTTCCTCTGACCGTTCTTATCTCCCTCCTTCCCTTCCTTCGTTTGTCCCCCTTCCTTCCATCTATCTATTTTCTGTACATATGTATGCATATGTGTGTGTAGATACACATATATATACATAATAGATACACAAACAAAATTAAGATTTGTGACGGACCTTAAAGATCATCTAGTCCATTACCTCATTTTATAGATGAAAAAAACTGAAGCCTTGAGAGGCTCAGTATTCCGTCCAAGGTCACACAGCTAAAATTTGCATTTAGCGAAACTAAAATGTGAACCCAAGTCCTTTCTAAATTCAATACTCTTACGTATAGTTTTATTTATGTGGAATTTGGGTTGCAAATATTATTCTAAAATTCTTGGCAAAATCAACTCTCTCTCTCTCTCTCCATCACCTTCTTCCCTCTTGATAAAGAGTGTTTATCTCTTCATAGGCAGGGCATGAAGAAACTGGTGTGTTTGTCATCTTGGTCTCAGTTAAGTTGATTTTACTAAAATAGAAAGGCTGTTGGAAGCAGGTGTAGGACTGTGTGAGTGAGCATGGAAAATCAGGGGAAAAAGTGATTTGCAGTGGAAACCATATAGGGCCTTTGGTCAGAAAAGCAATTAAATAAGTGAGATGTGGAGGGAGGGAAATCATTATAAAAATAGACCTAAATTAGAAATCCAAAGGCTGAGGTTCTTATCCCAGCTCTGCCATTAATGGGTTGGTGACCTTAGGCCATTTCACCCTTCTCAATCTCTTTCCTTACTATAAAATGAGGCGTTTGATGAACATAATTTCTTAGTCCCTCCCAATTCCAATATTCGTGGAATATATGAAATACATAAAAGGTCAGGTAGTAAGGAGAACTTTATTTACAGGGAAAATATTACACCCCTAGTAATAATTGTAACAATAACTAATTTTATATAGCACTTTAAAGTTTGCAAAGTACTTTATAATTATCTAATTGTAGCCTCCCAACAACCATGGAAGGTAGGCGCTATCCCTATTTTGTGGATGAAGAAACTGCATCTGAGAGTGGTTAAGCGACTTCCCCAAGATTACATAGCTAATAAATGTCTGAGGCAGGATTTGAACTCAGCTCTTCCTGACTCCAGTTCTAACACCCTGTGCCACTAAAGTTGCTCGTATGGCTTAGAAGGATAAAACCTGAGTTAGAAGGTATGGAAGAGACCATCTAGTACAGCTTCCTATCTGATGTGTCTTCACCCTGGCATTCCCTGTATCTGTTAAATCACAGACCACATCCCTTTCCCCTGTAATGGAAAGAACATTGGATTTGGTATCCACAGACCTGAGGTTGCATACTGCCTCTGCTACTTACTACATGTAGGGCCTTGGGCAAGTCTCTTAACCAGTCTGGGCTTTAGTTGCCCCATCTGTAAAATGAGGGGACTGGACTCAGTGACCACTATGAGCCCTTGGAGCTTTTGACCTTTGATTCCATGATCCTAGTAGGTTGCAGAGAAGGAAGGTAGTGACCTGCATGGGAAGAGTGGAGTTCCTTTGACTAATGAAATCCTAGGTCTCAACTGTATCCCCAGTTAATTATTACAAAATTCTTTACCCTTCTCCCCAACCTTGACTCCATGCAAGGTGGGGTGGAGGTTGTGGAATAAGTGTGGAATACTGCATATAATGTCAGATATTTTTCAATGTATTGATTGATTCTTCTGAATTTTTTTTCAATTGTTTTTAATTAATAGTTTAAAAGTTGTTATAAGATATGTCTTTCTGGGAAGGGAAGGGTAAAATTACTGAGAGAAATTTAGGCGATGTAAAAACAAAAGATATCAGTAGATTATCTTTTTTTTTTTTAAGTGAAATTCCTTTATTAAATGTTTGAGGGAAAGCTGCGATAGCTACTCTTCATATAACTTTAGTTCTGACCAGTTGAACCAAAACCTCCTGCTCCATGTTCAGTGTCATCTAAGCCTTGGACTTCTTCAAGTTCTGGATAAAAAACCCGTTCACAAATCAACTGCGCAATTCGGTCACCTTTTTTCACTTCAAATGTTTCTTTGCCAAAGTTAAATAGTACAACACCAACATTTCCTCTGTAATCTTCATCTATGACACCCGCTCCCACATCTATGAAATGTTTTGCAGCCAAGCCAGAACGTG
>JAQQSU010011495.1:0-12153 GCA_028627135.1 Pseudochirops cupreus
GTATCTTGATTTCTCATGAAGTCATTTGCTTCCATTTGCCCCAGTCTAATTCTGAAGGAATTATTCTCTTCAGTGAGCTTTTGAGATTCTTTTTCCATCTGGCAAATTTGGCTTTTTAAGGCATTCTTCTCCTCATTGGCTTTTTGAGCCTTTTTTGCCATTTGAGTTAGTCTGCTTTTTAAGGTGTTATTTTCTTCAGTCAGGTTGTTGACTCTCTTTTCATGATTTTCTTGTATCATTCTCATTTCTCTTCTCAATTTTTCCTCCACTTCTCTTATTTGGTTTTCAAAATCCTTCTTAAGCTGCTCTGTGGTTTGTAACAAGTCTACATTTTTCTTGGAAGCTTTTGCTGCATTAGTTCTGACTGTGTTGTCTTCCTCCCATTCCATGCTTTGATCCTTTTTGTCTCCCCAAAAGGAATCTAAAGGTGTATTGCTGGGCTTGCTTTGCTTCCTTTGCCTACTCATGTTGCCAGTCAATTACTTGACTTTTAGGTTCAGTAGAACTCTGCTTTCAGAGGGGAGAGCTCTGTCCTAAATCGCTGAGGTTTTTGCAACTGCCAGAGCTTTTAGGAGGCCACTGTTTCTGCAGCTCCCACCAGATTTGGCTCACTGAAAATGCACCTCATGGACCACCGCTCAAGACCACAATGCCCATCCAGGCAGCTCAAGGCAAGAGTAATTAGCCTATGAATGATTGCTTGGCCCCCCTGCAATCTGCAGGCCAGGAGCTTCTGAAGCAGACACATGGAGGCTGCTTCACGGCCTCTGCTTTACCTGCTTTTAGCCCAGGGCAGTAGGCCAGAAGCTCTTCCCTGAATTTATCTGAGTTCCACTGACCTTTCGTTTAGTCCTTGTTTCTTATGTGTTGGTAAATCTGGAAAATGCCACAGCTGCTGGTGAATCGTGCTCCAGCTGCAGCTTATTCTGGCAGCCCCAGGGCTCCAGCCATGGGTTCATGTGGTGCTGGTCTGGGCTCCCAGCATGCTGTGATGGACCCCTTGTCATCTGCCTGCTAGGCTGCCTTCAGTGGGAGATGTGTTTTTCTGTAATTTTTGTGGCTTATGGGGCTTTAAAATTTGTTTAGAGTCATATTTTATAGGTATTTGACGTGGTTGTGGTGAGAGTTGTGGAGTTTTGTTGCTTCTATGCCACTATTTGACTCCACCCCCCCAGTCCAATTATTTTTAAATTGTTTCTCCTGGATCTCTTTTCCAGGTCAGTGGTTTTTCCAATGAGATATTTCATATTGCCTTCTATTTTTTCATTTATTTGAATCTGTTTAATAGTATCTTGATTTCTCATAAAGTCATTAGTTTCCATTTGCTCCAGTATAATTCTGAAGGAATTATTCTCTTCAGTAAGCTTTTGAGATTCTTTTTCCATCTGGCAAATTTGGCTGTTTAAAGCATTCTTCTCCTCATTGGGTTTTTGGGCCTCTCTTGCCATTTGAGTTAGTCTGTTTTTAAGGTGTTATTTTCTTCAGTCAGGTTGTTGATTCTCTTTTCATGATTTTCTTGCATCATTCTCATTTCTCTTCCCAATTTTTCCTCCACTTCTCTTACTCGATTTTTAAAATCTTTCTTGAACTCCTCCATGGCCTGTAACCAGTTCATATTTTCCTTGGAAGCTTTTGCTGCATTAGTTCTGATCATGTTGTCTTCCTCCCATTCCATGTTTGATCCTTTTTGTCCCCCAAAAATGAATCTAAAGTTGGATTTGTGTGCTTGCTTTGCTTCCTTTGCTTGTTCTTATTGCTGGTCAGTTACTTGACTTTTGTGCTCTTTGCCACAGTAGAACTCTCCTTCCAGAAGGGAGAGCTTTGTCTCAAATTGCTGAGATTTTCACAGCTGCCAGAGCTATTAGGAGGGTGCCATCTCTACAGCCCCCACCAGCTTTGGCTCACTGGTCACACACTTCACAACTACCACCCAAGACCATGATCCAGATCCAGGCAGGTTAAGGCAAGAGTACTTAGCCTCTGGATGGTAGCTTGGCCCCCGTATGATCTGCAGGCCAGGAGCTCTGAAGCAGCCACATGGATGTAGCTGCAGGGCCACTGCTTCCACTGCTTCTCACTCTGGGGGTAGAGGTCAGACCACACTCCATCCCTTCCAGATTCAGGAGGGTTCAACTGATCTTTTACATTGTTTTTGGCATTTATGGGTTGATAATTCTGGAAACCACCATAGCTGCTGGTGATCCATTTACCTGAATACTCTAGCTGTGGCTGGTCCAGGCCTCTGTGGGGCTAAAACTGCTTCAGTTTTCGTGGGACTGGGCTTGGCTTGCAGTGTGTTGTGATGAACCCTTCCTGTCTGCCTGCTGGGTTGCCTTCAGCAGGAGCTTTGTTTCTCTTTGTCACTTTGTGGGTTCTGTAGCTGTAAAATTTGTTTAGAGTCATATTTTATAGGTATTTGAGGTGGTTATGGGGGCAACTACAGAGTTTTCTTGCTTTTACATACCATCTTGTCTCCACCCCCCCAACAACCAGAAATTCTTAAGCCTTTTCTGACAACTCAAATCAGGAAGTGATGATGTCATCCAACATACTGTCACATGCATCTTTATTCTAGCTTTCATTCACTAATTTATCAAACATTTGTTCAATCAACCAATCAATCCTTGTCAAACTTTTTGTGTATAGGTACATAAATCTCTAGTAGAAGGAGAGGGTACCTAAAGGTGGATTCAGTTGTAAGCTAAGTATAATTTCAAAAAAATCTCAGCCAGTATATTGTACTGACATGTTTTAGCTTTTTCCTGTCACCTCTTTGTGTTTGAATTTATAGTAGCCCTTTTCTGTTTGAAGAGGAAAGAAGAAATGCCCCTTTTCTGTTTTCTTTCTCTTTTCAGCATCTTTGAGGTCTACGTTGTGGGTGTGATTACAGGCACTTTATTAGAAAAGAAAATGGATTCTGTAAACTACTAGGACAAACTCTTTGTCACAGAGGGCAACAAACTATTGAAGTTCAATTTTGTGGACCCTTGGATATTTTTTATTAGGTATGTTTGTTCCTCTTCCTAGAATGATCTAGTTAGAAACCTCTTGGCCCTGATATTCCCTAAGATGCTTTCATAGAAGCTTAGGATTTCAGTAAATTGAATTCTATAGCTGCTATCAATGAGAGAGAGAGAGACAGAGAGGGAGCTAAGAAGAAAGATCATTTTTCACAGAGTAACTGATCAGAGTTTTACAGTCGAATTAGTAGCTTAGAGAGTCAAGGATGGATTCAGGGGTGCAAGGGTTTGTACATCAGTATACCTGGTTTTGGAGAGAAACTTCTAGTCACTCTTTGACTATTAACAACCCTCACTAACTCATAGGCAGTGAACTCAAAAATGGAAGTAATCAAGCCATGTACTAGTTTATAACTTTAGTGCCAGTTTTCCATGTGAACATAAAAGCAAGATGATACTTGTTCTAGTAAAATTATGCATGTTCATAATGATCTTATTATTTTTTCCCTAATAATTTTTAAATTCCTTAGGTTTTTTTGAAAAATATTCAATATAAATGTCTTTCAGAAAGATGCAATTGAGTACTTAATAAGATCAGTAAGTGTGGAAATTGAAGAACAGAAAAAGGATAACCAAAAATTGAAAACAATGTTTCAAATAATATTATTTATTCATTAGAAATGAGAATATTCTTCAGAAATGCTGACAGGGGAATAAATGTCATTTAAACTAACTGTCTTTAATATTAAATTCAGTTTAGCAAATGGTTATTGAGGATTTCTAATTAATAAACTTTTCCCCAGGATCATCAATGTAGACAAAGGTAAATATGATACTGTCCTTGTCTTTAATGAATTTGTAATCTAGGAGTTGGGGTTAAAAAAGCATACACAAATAATTTTAAAATTAATTAGAGTTTTAGAAGTGCATAGGGGAGGTACAAAGTACTGTGAGGACAGAGGTTATTTGGAGCTAGCAAAGCCTCATGAAGGGAGTGATATTGGAACTAGATCTTGTTCTGATCAATCATGTCCAATTAACCCCTTCCCCCATACAGTAACAGAAAAATAATTAAGGAAATCAACTTAATACAGTCATTGTGACTGACAGTACATGTACTTTTCCATATTAATATTAATTAATAATTAGTTTACATAATGGCTTACCGTCTATTAACAGAAAGTAAAGATGTATGCTTTAACTTCAGTAATTTGGAATCAGTACAGTTTATTTCTTTGACCTGAACTTTATTTCCTTTCAGCATTATCTTCAATTATAACATTGTCTTTTTTAAGAAGAGCTGAATGCAGTACTCTTGATGTGTTCTTCCCAGGGTACAGCAGAGTAGGAACTGTCACCTCCTGGTTCATACTATGCCTCTGATCAGCAGTGTGGTATAGTTGAAGGACAGCTGGGTCTTAGTATCAGGAAAACATGATATTTTCCTTCATCTGACACATAATAGGTACATGATTCAAAATATAGGGCACCATTCTTTTCCCCATCTAGATGGACCTTCTTCTAGGATAGTGGGCAAGCAAGGTTTCTAATTTTGGGGTTGCATTTCTTATTGATTTGGTTAATCATGCTAATTGTTTTCCTTAAAGTAAACTATTCCTACACCCCTACTAGAAATTGAATTTAGTCACTATAAAATTTTTTTGGACATATTGCTATTGTTTCTTTGCTAATGTTAAAATTTTCATCAATATTCATCAATTATATCAGACTATAATTCTCTTTCTCTCCTTTATTGCTTCTTGTTTTGAGTATCAGGATAATATTTTCTCATAAAGGGAATTTAACAGAGTGCCTTTTTTATCTTTTTTTTTGTGGGGGGAATAATTTATGTAGTATTAGCATTAATTGTTTTTTAAGTTGGAATTAAGATGGAATTCACTTATAAGACTTTGGGGTTTGGCATTTTTGCTCCTTTTGAGATTAAATTATATATTTATTTTCTGTCTCATTAGTTTTCTATTTTATACATTTTCATTCATTTACTTTAAATTCTCTGTTTTGCTAACATCTAATCGGATATAGTATCTTTATAAAACCCAGGAATTTTTGATTTCTTTCCTCATTCACATTAAACACTTAAAAAAGATCCCTCATGTCAAATATTCACAGTAAAACAAAACATATTTCTATATTGGCCATGTCCAATGCATTATATGTACATAATTCTGTATTTTAAATTAATCCCTTCTCTGATATGTGGGTAGTATGCTTCATTTTTAGACCTCTGGAATAGTTGTGGTTTATCAAAGTTTAATTATCAGAGCCTTGCTCAAAGTTTTAAAGCCTTTCAAATTTGCTTTTCTTTATAATGTTGCTATCATTTTATAAATTGTAATATATTTATATTTATATAGATTTCATATATTAAATATATATTTGTATATTATATATTATATTAAATATTAAATATATATATTTATGTATATAAAATATATAAAATATTTCTGCCACTTCATTCTGCATTAGTTCACTGACATTTTCCTACTTTCCTTGTCCATTTTACAATTTCTCATGGCATAATATTAATATACTATAATTTGTTTATCTATTCCCTAATAGGTATGTAACTCCTTGCTCCTATAAATATTTTTGCACATATAATTTATTTTCCTTTTTATTTGAGCTCTTTGGGGTGTAGGCCTAATATTTGTACTATGATCAGTCAGATAGCATGCACAATTTAGAGACTTTTGAGATGCATAATCACAAATTTATTTTCTGAATGACTGGACCAATTCATAGCACCATCAAGAGTGCATCAATGTGCCTGTTTTCCTGCAACCCATTCAATATTTGTAATTTTATTCTTTTGCTATCTTTGACAATCTGATGATTATAAAGAAGCACCTCAGAGTTGCTTTAATTTTCATTTTTCTAGTTATTTGGTGTATTTTTTTCCCCCATAACATTTGCTCTTATCTTGTATTTCTTCTGAAAATCGTGTGCTCATGTTCTTTGACCATTTATCTGTTGAGGAATGGCTCTTAATCTTATAAATGTGAGTCCATTCCTGATATAGCTTGGATGTTAAAACTTTAACAGGGAAACTTGTGGCAAAGATTTTTCCAGTTAACTATCTCCTCTCTAATTTTAACTGCACTTTAAAATGCAAAATCTTTTAACTTTTTTATAATCAAAACTGTGCATTTTATCTTCCATGATTCTCTCCATCATTTGTTTGGTAATAAACTTGTCCTTTATTTATGGAACTGAAAGATAAGTTCTTCTTTACTCTTTTAATCTGTTTTTACTTTTAATGTCAAAGTCACGTATTTATCTTCAGTTTATCTTGATATATTGTGCAAGCTGTTGGTCTTTGCCTAATTTCTGCTAGACTGCTGCTCAGTTTTCTCAGGAGTACTTTTAAAATAATGAGCCCAGTACCTAGGATTTTTGAATTTATTGAACACTAGGTGACTGTGTTCACATGCTTCAGTACATTGTATGCTTTATCTGTTTCACTGATTAACTCTTTATTTTTTAAACAGTACCAAATTATTTTAATTACTGCTGTTTTATAGGATAGTTTGATTTCTAGTACTACTAAGTCTCCTTTTCCCCTATCTTTCCTACAAATTTTGACATTTTGTTCCTCCAGAAGAGTTGTTATAATCTTTTTTTTTTTGGTAGTATGAGGTATGGCACTGAATTAGTAAGTCAATTTGGGTAGAATGATCATGAGCAATTAACATTTCTCTGATTATTTAGGTCTTTTTTCTACAAGTCAGATTTCACAGTATTCAGAATTTAATTATATATAAAATATGGTCATTGATTATAGCTCAGTGGAAATAAGCAATGAAAATTCAAATAATGCAATGACTTCACATTATTTGTACCAATTGCAACTAGCTATAATTACATTCATATAGTTCCTTTCTTGATAGGTGTGCGGTTAGATAGTTTAAACATTCTGTGATTCTTTTGAATGGAATATCTCTTTCTATCATTTCTCATGGATTTCATCGATTATATACAAAATGCTGATGATTTATATAGGTTTATTTTATATCTGCGACTTTGTTGCAGTTATTATTTCAATAGATTTTTAGCTGACTAGGACTTTCTGCGTAAATCATCATATCATCTGAGAAAGTCAATAATTTTGTTTCTTCTGTGCCATTTCTCTATATTTCTCTATGCGATTTCCTCTTAACATTTCTAGAATTATGTTAAATAGCAATCTTATTAATGGACATCTTTGCCATTATCCCTGATCTTACTGTGAAAGTCTCTGTTTTATTCTGATTACATATAATATTTGCTTTTTGTTTTAGATCATGTCACTATGTTAAAAAATGCTTTCTAGTATTAAAAAACAAACCAGAAACAGGTATTGGATTTTGTCCAAAGTTTTTTCAGTGTGTATTGATGTAATCCTATGATCTTTAGCATTTACATTAGTAATACGGTTTCTTATGTTTATGATCTTCCTTATAGCAAAGAAACCTATATCCCAGACATAATAAAATTTGATCACAGTATATAATATCTATTTCCTCTTTAATCTTTGTGAATTCTCCTTTTGAATTTTTGGTACAATTTGCTTCTCTTCTAAAAAATCTAATGATCTGTTTATCTCTTTTAAAAAATTTAAAAAAGATTTTTATTTTATCAATTCAATTGCTTTGCTCCTTGTTATTTTATAAATAATTTCTTTGATTTTCAATATTTCTACTTTACTTTTTAGTTAGGGGTTTGCTTGTTTTGGTGCTAGTTTTTCTTTTAGTTGCATGTTCAGATTAATTGATTTTACTCTTTATCTCTTTTGTTGTCGAAAGAGTTAGTTATATCTTATAATATTTGCCATATTTCCTCATTTTCATAATTTGGTCTTCGATTCAGAAGTCCCTTAGAATTCAATAATTTAATGTCTAATTAATTTAAAATTTTCTTCATAGACCATTTATTGAATATATTTTTGTTGCATTGTTATCAATAAATTATGTGTTTAGGATTTATGATATTTTGCAGTTTTGGTGAGGGCTTTATGCATCAATAAATAGTTAATTTTAAAAAAGATGCATGTACAGTTGAAGAATATGGCAATTCCTTTGTATTCATTAATCACCATAGATCTACTATCTCTCATTTTTCTGAAGTTCTATTCAGATCTTGCATATCTTTTATATCTTTTAACCAAATTTGTCTAGGTCAGAAAGGGGGTACATTGAGATTCCTCCACCATTATAATTTTATCTATTTCTCCCAGTAATTCAATGAACTTTTCCTTTATTTTAATACTATGTTATTTGCCAATATGCAGTCATTATGTATACTGCCCTCAAGCATAATGTAATATCCTTACTTATTTCTTTTTATCATGATTATGTCATATTATATTTTATCATTATTATATACCTTATCCAAAATTATGATTACTATTTCTGCTATTTTTGTGTTCAGATGAAGCACAATTAATATTGCTTCATTCTCTCATTTTAACTCTATGTGAATCATTATGTTTTAATTGGTTTTCTTATAAAAACTATATTGTTGGATTCCATTTTCTAATTTATTCTCCCATCAATTTTATGGGAGTTAAGTCAGTTCTCCCCTTTCACAATCATGATTCTGACTGTTTATCATGTATTTCTCTCTATCTGTTTTTCTTGTGCTTCTTCCTTTCTTTGCCCCACTCTCCTCTTTACCAAATAAGATGACAAAAGATTTTCTATAGGTCTTGAGATCTTATAAGTGAAACAGATTGTTTCCTCTCTGTTGTCACTCTTCTCTTTTCTTCATTCCACCCTGATCCCAAGCCTCATTTTTTCTTTCATTTTCATTTCCTTTTATGATCCCCTCTCCAACTTTGTTGCTCATTTTACTTATGACTATTCTCTTCCTTATTCTGCACTCCTTCTTAGGCCTCTCTGTCTCCTCTTATTTCCTTTTTGAATTTAATGTATTTTCTACCATGATCTGTACACATGCTTAACCTTCCATTGTCTGGTTCAAATGGAAGTGATATTCATGGAACGTTCATTCCTCCCACCCCTTCCTCTATATTTAAGTACTCTTTATCTTATAGACCTCTAATATGTGATGGTGATTTCCCTTCCCTTCTTTTTTTCTTCTCCTTTTTGATATTTCCATATCACTCCATTTTCTGTCTTCTCTGAAGACCACAAAAATAGAACAAAGCTGCCTCAGGCCCTCTGTTAAACATAGTTAAAGTTTTCTTTCACCTTTGAATATTTATGAATTCTGAGAGGAAATTAGTTTTTTTTGTCACCTTATTAGTACATATGAATGTGTATACCTTTCTATGTTCCTCTTGGTTCCTGTGTTTCCATTTCAAAATATTTATTCTCTTCTCAGGAGTGCTTAACAGTCTTCTATTTCATTAAAGATCCTTTTCTTCTACATGGGATTTGCCCCTATAGAATTATTCTTAATTTTGTCATACATTTTTTTATTATAAACTTTTATCTTTTGCCTTTTGGAATATTGTTTTCCAAGGTCTTTTCTTCTTTATGTGGAAATTGCCAAATCATGTGTCAACCTGTATGTGACTCTTTGACACTGGAACTCTTTTTTGGCTGTTTGTAGTATTTTTTTTTCTTCATGCTGGAACCTCTGAATTTTGAGAGTTTTCAGTTTGAAGTTTCCACTCTTCTCCCATTTCCAATTTGGCCTCTGGTTCTAAGAAATTTGGGTAATTTTCATTCATGATTTCTTGAAATATGGCATCTCAACTTTTTCCTCCATTATTTTTATATAGCCCAATAATATTTAGATTGTTCCCCCTTGACCTATCTAGGACTTTTTTGCTCCTTCTTCTGGATATGGAGTTTTGGGGGTGTGCTGCTATGCTGAACTCTTGCCACAGGACTCTGGAATGCCCTCACTTTAGGATCCTAAGCTTTTCTTTTGCTGTGGGGCTCTAGGAATGCTCCTTTCCTAAGGTCCTCTAGGAACCCTCCCTCATTGCCATTGATTTACACTGCATTTTCCACCTATCTTTGATTTTCCATTTCAGGGTTTCTGTAGAATTTTGACCTTCCTTCCCTGGACTGAGTAGAGGAATCTATAGCTGATCCTCATTATTCTTTTTTTAATGGTGCATTTAAAAGCTCAGCTGGGGATGTTTGCTAGGTATCTAGGTTTCTCTAGATCTAAAAACACTACCATCTTCCCATAACTCCTCTATAAAAGTTTCTTATAATTTTTATCTATTGTGATTTTTCATTCTTTTTTAATTCTTATTTGGGCAAATTGGTTTTCTTCTCATTTAAAAAAAATAAAATTAGCTAATACTGTCTTAATTTTATGTGTAAAATTAAAGTTCTTTGCTCCATTAATCAGTTCATTACTTTGTTTTTGATTTCATTTTTTGTTTGATTTTGAAAGGCTTTTTTTAAAACTTATTTTGGTACTGATAATTTGTTAATTTTCTAGGTTTAAAAATTTTTATGCTGAATTCATTAGTCCTTCTCTTTTTCTCTTTTACTAATATGTTTGAAATACAATTTTATTCTGACTTCTCTGACTGCATCCCACAGATTTCTGTTGTCACACTATTATTATCTTCTTTAATGAAATGATTTAGTATTTTTATGATTTGTTCTTTAACCCACCAATTATTTAGGATACCACTACTTGGATCTCCTTTAAGGGTATATATTTTTCCTATTTACTATACTAAAACTATTTTTTAAAGTTATAATTTGGTCTATAAAAGTGTTCAACATTTGTGGCTTTTTAAAATTTATTTGTGATTTCTTTATGCCCTGATATATGCTTCATATTTTTAAGTATATCATGCAATATAAAAAACTGAATATATTCTTTAATGTTTTCATTTAGTAATTGCCACAGGTGTATTAAATCAAGTATTCCAAAATTATGGCTCAAATCTGAAATTTCCTTGTTGATTTTTTCTATTAGATTTATGAAGTTTCCAGAGAATAATAATGTCATTTATGATTATTGCCTTATTATCAGTGTTCTTTTGCATTTCAGCTAGCACTTCCTTTAAGTACTTAAACATTACACTATTCAATGACTATAAAGTTAATATGAATATGGTTTTACAATCTATGTTTCATTCAAGTATAATGCAATTTCCTGGTCTCTTTTAAGAATACCTGTTTTTTTTTTTTTTTAATGATTTCTTTATCTGAAATCATGATTGCAACTTCTGTTTTTTTGATCATCAGAAATACAAATTTTTAAAATTACAAACCCACATTTGAATTGTGTGCCCATGTGTATACACACATGTTTAGGTGAGTTTCTTGCATGTAATCATGTTGCTAGCTTTTGTTTTTAATTTATCCTGTCATTATTAGATTTTATTGATAATTTATGTGAAAATATATTCCCCCTCCACTCCATTGCAAAGATAGGGGTTTCCTGTGTGTGGATCATTATGTATGATAGGTTTTTAAAAATGAATTGAATGGTTTTGCTAATTTTTTTTCTCCCACTTTTTTGTACTTTTAAAAATTTTAATGGTTGATTCTCTGGGAAAAGAGAAGAAAATATACAGAGAGAAATCTAGATGACATAAAGACAAAAGGTACTTAGAAATATGTTAAATATTGTAAAATATTTTGGACACAGTCATCAAAAGAGTCAAGAGCAGAGATTCAATGAAGATAGTGGGTAGAAGCTGATGAATGTCTTTTGAATGTGCCCCCAGTTTAGTTTCTATGACTGTAGCCAGTTCAAAAAGTTTTTGTCCATCACAGACTGGAACCAGCTGCTGAGTGTTTATTTTCTCTAAGAGACTTCCATGAAATGTCACCATTACTCTTTTTTTTAAATTGATTTTTAAATGTTATTTTAGTTTACATCATTCATTTCCATGAAATTTTGAGTTACAAATTTTCTCCCCATCTTTCCCCTACCCACCACCCCAAAACAGCCATCCCAGTGTATCCCCCCACTCCCAATCTATTCTCTCCTATGTCTTCCCCCCTCACCCCTCTGACTTTTTGGTAGGGCAGGATGGACCTCCAAACCACAGTGCCTGTGTATCTCAAGTTCCAGTTGGATGTAGTTAATAATAATAATAATAATAATAATAATAATAATAATAATTGTATAGATATATACATATATATTTTTAACATTTGATTATAGAACTTTAGATTCTAGATTCTTTCTCTTTCTCCCTCATCACCCACCCCCACTGGAAGGACAAGCAATCAAATACAGGTTGAAC
>JAQQSU010011496.1:0-12153 GCA_028627135.1 Pseudochirops cupreus
CCAGAATATCATATTCCAGGCCCTTCGATCCCTTAATGTAGAAGCTGTTAGATCCTGGGTTATCCTAATTGTGTTTCCACAGTATTCAAATTGTTTCTTCTTGGCAGCTTGTAATATTTTCTCCTTGATCTGGGGACTCCGGAAGCTGGCTATGATATTCCTAGGAGTTTTCTTTTGGGGATCTTTTTCAAGAGGTGATCAGTGAATTCTTTCAAGTTCTATTTTGCCCTCTGGTTCTAAAATATCAGGGCAATTTTCCTTGAGAATTTCTTGAAGGATGCTTTCTAAGTTCTTTTTTTGATCATGGCTTTCAGGTAGTCCAGTAATTTTTAAATTATCTCTCCTGGTCAGTGGTTTTTTCAAGGAGATATTTCACATTGCTTTCTATTTTTTCATTTGAATGGATCTGTTTAATAGTATCTTGATTTCTCATAAAGTCATTTGCTTCCATTTGCTCTACTCTAATTCTGAAGGAATTATTCTCTTCAGAAAGCTTTTGAGATTCTTTTTCCATCTGGCAAATTCGACTTTTTAAGGCGTTCTTCTCCTCATTGGCTTTTTGCGCCTCTTTTGCCATTTGAGTTAATCTATTTTTTAAGGTGTTATTTTCTTCATTCAGGTTGTTGACTCTCTTTTCATGATTTTCTTGCATCATTCTTATTTCTCTTCCCAATTTTTCCTCTACTTCTCTCATTTGGTTTTCAAAATCCTTCTTAAGCTGATGTATGGCTTTTAGGCAGTCTTCATGTTTCTTGGAAGCTTTTGGTGTGGGAATTCTGCCTGTAGGCAGTTTGGCCGGACCACTTTTCTCCCCCAAGTTTAGTTGAGTTCCACTGACCTTTCACTTAGTCCTTGTTTCTTATGGCTTGACAATTCTAGAAACTGCCACAGCTGCCGCTGATCCACTCTCCTGAAGCTCCAGCTGTGGCTCATCCTGGTCATGCACGCGCGCCCACCCTGAGCCCCAGGGCCAAGTCGCGGTTTCAGGCTGGGCTGGTTTCTGCTCCCAGCACTGAGATGAGCCCTTCTAGCTGAGCTGCCTTCAGCAGGAGGTGTATTTGTGTGAGTTTTAGAGCCCTAAAATTTGTTTAGAGGCATATTTCATGGGTATTGGAGATGTTTTTTTGAAAAAAAACACTTGGGGAGGGAGAGGGAGGAAATTTGGAACTTAAAAGCTTATGGAACTGAATGTTGTCAACTAAAAATAAGTAAATAAATTTAAAAGAAAAAGAAAAAAAACCCAAAGATTGTTGCTCACTGACCATCCTCCACATCCCCATGCTCCCGGCAGCAAGACTGAACTAGAAGACCCAAGGACATGATACAGGCTAACTTCAAAACCCAGCCCTGCACCCTGTTCCACCCTCCCTCTTTTCAGTACCATAGAGACCATGGCTCTAGGTTATGGAAGTTTACTTGGGCCTCAGTAGCCAGTTTGGCCATATCCTTTTAGGAGTTGTAACCCAGACTCACCAGGGCTGCAAAGCTGGTGCCATGGAAAGCAGGCTCCAAACTACTGATGATTGGGAAAGCAGACTCTGCTGGTGCCAGAGAAAGTGGGCTCTGAACTTCTTGTGCCATGCCAGAAAACTAAGGAATTGAAGGAGTGGGACAGGTCACTAGCACAGGACACTGTTCAGGTAGGGAGATGTGTTGCACTCAACCAAGGCTGAGGGAAAGAGCATAATACCCAAGTGAGGCCAGTTATGACCACCCAAAAGCCAGCTGGGGCAGAGACGTAGGCTGTTGAACCATGAATTGCCCAGTGTGGGAGGAGGCTGAGACACTTTGAGATCCAACCCCCAAGGAAACCACAATCACAGGAGAGGGAGTTAGGAAGTAAGGAAAGGAAAATAAAGGGTAGGGAGTAGGAAAGGAAGAAGTGAGAGTACCAAAAAGATTTCATGAGGAGGAAATCTCAAAGATGTTGAACGTAAACAGATAAATCAACAGGAAAAACAGTAACCACAGAAGGAGATAATGGCCTCCAGATCTAGCAAATGGTTTTCCTCATTAGTAAGACTCAAAAGGGTGCGCTGGCTAGAGAGCTAGCTTGGGAGTCAGAAGGACTTGGACCAAGCCCCACCTCAGACATATCCTGCCTGTGTGATGCCTCTCAGGGCTCCCAGCCACCCACAGGTCTACACTGCAGAGCTGTTGTCTACCTGTAGTCATACAGCTCCTCACTGGACACTCTCCAAATGATGAAATGTTAGATCCAGTCACAAAACAGATTAAAGAATCTTGTGAACTATGAATTAAATTAGAAATATAACTTCCTTTCCCCCATCAAAAGACAAGATGATAGCTGATAGATAGTTTTAACTATAGAATGAAGGAAAAATGTTCTAACACTTGATGAGACAGAGGACCTGAAAAATTTTAGAACATGGAACCACATCATGCTGTTCCTTAGTGATTTAAAAGAAAAATAAGTATCACGAAAGCAAAATTTCTGTCTTGCACAGCAAAATGAATGAACAGAATAGAAAAACTTGAATATGCAAAGGCAAGTCTCACTAAAGAAACAAAAGAGAGAATAATAGAGAATGCAGATATACAGAAGTGAAGGACAACCTAGAAAAAGAGAAACAAAAAAAATTAAAGGAATATACTTACTATGCAAGCAAAGCATATGGATCTCAAAAACAGCATGCATAGACAACCTAAGGATCACAGGTCTCTTAGAAGAAGACAGAACAAGAAAAGAATCTCAACACTATTACGAAAAAAATAATAAAAGAGAACTTCCCAAAACTTCTCAACAGAGGAAATGAAATTTCAATGGAAAGAATTCACAGAATACATTCAGAAAAAAACCAGGGGGGCAAATTTTAAGACACATAGTGGTAAATTTAATGTTTCCATTCGGAAACAAGTTCTACAAGCCATCAAGAGAAAGACCATTAAATACAAAAGAAAGGATATTTGAATAATGCAAGAATAATCTGCATTCACTAGAAAAAAGAGGAGGGAATGGCATAATGTGTTCCAAAGAACATTGGAATTCAGTGTTCAGCCCAGGGCAGGCTGTCCTACAAATACGAGCTTACATAGCACAGAAGATGATTGTTCCATAATAAAAAAGAGTTTGAAATGTTTTTTTAGAAATAAAACCAGAACTGAAGTTGTGTACTTCCCCAACACCCCAAACAACAGAAATGCGTGAGAAGTCAGTGAATTCAGCAGCCAAGGACAGTAACTGTAACAGTGACAGTAGAATTGTCAGTAAGAGACTTTTTTCTAAATGTACACAAGGAGACAGCAGTGAAAGTGTTAATGTGGTAGACGGAACAGTGAGGAGACGGGACTTTATGGACAGAACTTGGTGACATCCCATCTACAGGTGAAGCAATGGGTTTTTTTGTTTTTGGTGGGACTATGTTACATCATGGGAGGGTACATGAAGGGGAACAAGAGTGGGAGGACAGAGGGGATTGAGCTATGTCTCAATCAATGATTCCTTAATGCCATTCAATGTAATTCAAGAATTTATTAGGCAGGCATTGTGTGTCATATGTTGCGCTGTTAGGATCACAAAGATAAACAGTCCCTACCCTTCAAGAGTTTCATTCTTCTGGGGAAAAACAGCATACAGAAATTTATGTAACAAAACACATACAGAGTTTGGGGCCTGTAAGATTCCTTCCATTTCGAAGATTCTGGGATTCTTTTAATATAAACCTGTGCTTGATTTGTTTTAATTATTTTAACTCTCTTCCCAATGACAGTCATATAGTTCTCTATTTTAAGTGGGTATGAGTCATAGAAAATCTTTCCTTTAGATTTTTAAGGAAACCCAGAAATCACATGTACAACCTCCTACCCTGTGTGAGAAGCTCCTCAAAAACACCCCTGAGAGGTTGTTTTTGCTTCAGTACTTCCTGTGGTGGGACATTCACTGCTTCACAAAGTGCCTCCATTTTTTTTTTAACCAGCTCTGAATTTTAGGAAGGTTTTTCTTGTATTTCCTTCCTGTAAATTTTATTCATTCATCATAGTTCTGTCCTATGGAGCTACTCAGAATAAACCTAATCCTTTTTTTATATAATAGTCCTTCAAATATTTGAAGACAGAAATCATGTCTCCTAACTTTTTAACTTCTAATTTTTCTAGAATAAATATCTAGTTGCTTCAGCCATTTTTTTTTTTTTTACTTTTTGGAGGGGGAAGGCAGGGCAGTTAGGGTTAAGTGACTTGCCCAAGGTCACGTGGCTAGTTTTTGTGTTAAATGTCTGAGGCCAGATTTGAACTCAGGTCCTTCTGACTCCAGGGCGGGTGCTCTATTCACTGTGCCACCTAGCTGCCCCTCAGCCATTCTTTAAAGGAAAATCTTTCCAAACTCTTCACCATTCCATATCCCTTGACTCAGTAATACCAACACTAGGCCTTTATTCCCAAAGAGAAAAAATAAAGAAGAAAAGGGCCCATATATACAAAAATATTTATAGTAATTTTTTGTAGTGCGAATAACTGGAAACTAAGCAGTACATGTCAGTTAGGAAATTTCTGAACAGATTGTGATATATGAACAAAATATTGTATCGTAAGAAGTTGTGAAAGGAACAATTTCATGCAAAGCTGGAAAAGGAAGACATGTATGAAGTGATTCAGAGTATAGCAAGCAGAACCTAGAGAGCAGTTTATATATTAACAACAATGGGCTAAATAGAAACAATTTTAAAAGACTTCAGAACACTGATTAATGCAGTGAGAAGCAATGATTCCCAAGGACTGGGTAATGAAACCCACTGCCTACCTCCTGATAGAAACATAATGAATTCAAGGTACTGATTGAGATGTCTATTTTTGGGCATGTACAATGTAGGGATCTGTTTTGCTGGACTATGCATATCAATACAGGGCTTTTATTTTTCTTTCAGTCTTAGAAGAAAGAGTTGAGAGGTTAGAGGGAGTCTAAAATGGGGGGAAGAAAAGAGGGTAATTGAAACACTAAATGCATGAAAGAGAATAGAACAAAAGTCAGAAAACAGACAAATCAGACAGTTATAAAGATAACATGTTGAATTTGTATGTCTAAAGAGACAAGTAAGCTGTTCATAATACAGATTTGTGGCTTCATATATAGTATTTTTTCTATTCTGCTTTATATATGGAAATATTCCTTTTATTTGGTGTTATCTAAGTTCAGGGGGAAAAAAGGATGCTGATGGTCTGAGCTAGAGTGGTGACCTGTGAGTGCTAAGGTGCGGATAGATGTGAGAGATTTAGAAATAGAATAATTGATAAGAAATGGCAACTGGGAAGTTATGGAAAATGAGAGTAAGTGAAGAGTCAAGGATGATTCCAAAGTTACAGACCTGGAAGGCTGGAAGAATGGTGGTGCCCTAATCCAAAGAGGAAAATTTTGAGTAGGGATACACCATGTTGAGGGGTTGGAATTATAGTTCTGATTACTGCTTTCAAATTATATGACTTTAGACAAATGAAAACACTTTAAAACTGTCAGCTTTCATCTTGTCTTTTGATGTGGGGAAGGGAAGTCAGACTTCTAATTTAATTCATAGTTCACAAGATTCTTTAGTCTTTGTTTTGTTTCGGCTAGATCTAACATTTCATCATTAGTGAGTGTCTAGTGAGGAGCTCTATGAACACAGGTAGACAACAGCTCTGCAGTGTAGACTTGTGGTTGCCTGGGAGTCCTGAGAGGCATCACACAGCCAGGATATATCTGAGGTGGGACTTGGACCCATGTCCTTCTGACTCCCAAGCTAGCTCTCTAGCCAGTGTACCTTTTTTGAGTTACTGATGAAAAAAATTCTTTTTTTTTTCCTCCTTTTTCAGACAGTTATTCAGGATTGAAGGAGTGAAAAGTGTCTTCTTTGGACCAGATTTCATCACAGTCACAAAGGTAAGGGTAAAAATTTGAAAAAAGGCCTGGAAATATTTTCAGACATTTCCAAGTGCAATTATCTGCCCATCTAATTTTCCACTCTTTCCTAGTGATAGTGCTGCCTAGTCTATAATTAAACATCTTTAATAAGAGATTTAAACTGTTTCATTAGAATGTTCCTTTTTATATGCCAGTAAGTTTAACATTTTAAGTGAAATGGAAGAATACTTACAAAGATATAAACTGTCTAGATTAACAGAAGAGGAAGTAGAATAACTAAATAAACCTATTTTAGAAAAAGAAATTGAATAGACCATAAATGAGCTTCCTAAGAAAAAAAGTAGTACCAGATGGATTTACAAGTGAATTCTACCAGATATTTTAAAGATCAACTAATTCCAGTATTAAATTAATTAATAGGAATAATAGGCAAAAAAGAAATCCCACCAAACTCCTCTTATGAAACAAATATGGTACTAATACCTAAACCAAGAAGAACCAAAACAGATAAAGAAAATTATAGACCAACGAATGTGGATGCAACAATCCTAAACAAAATACTAGCTAGGAGTCTACAACAATATATCACAAAGATTATACATTGTGACCAAATGAGATTTATAACAGGAATGGTTTTATATGAAGAAAACGTTGTACATAATTGATTTTATCAATAACAAAAGTAACAAATCATATGATCATATCACTAGATGCAGAAAAGCTCTTGACAAAATACAACACACATTCCCATTAAAAACACTTGAAAGCATAGCTGTAAATGGATTTTTCCTTAAAATATAAAAAAAAATCCTTCTCCCTAAAACCATCAGGAAGCATTATATGTAAAGGGGATAAGCTAGAAGCCTTCCTGGTAAGGTTTAGAATGAAACAAGGAAGCCCATTATTACCAGTAATGTTCAGTATTGTACTAGAAATGCTAGCAATAGCAATAAGAGAAGAAAAAGAAAATTGAAGAAATCAGAATAGCCAATGAGGTAATCTTCAAGCTGTATTATAAGGTGGTAATTATCATAACTATCTGGTTATGATATAAATATAATATAAAATACAGTATAAAAGTTGGTAAACTGGAGAGTAGGCTGGCAGAAACTAGTTGTAGACTATTTCTTACACCATTTACCAAGATAAAGTGAAAATGGATACATGGCCTATATGTAAAGGGAGATATCATAAGTAGATTAGAAGAACATGGAACACATTACTTATCAGACTTATGGATAGAAGAATTTATGAGTAAACAAGAGTTAGAGAACATTGTGAGATGTAAAATGAATAATTTTTATTACATTAAATTAAAAAGATTTTATACAAATAAAACCAATGTAGCCAAGATTATGAGGAAAGTAGAAGATTAGGGGAAAATTTTTATGGACAGTTTCTCACATAAAGGTCTCATCTCACATATATAGAGAATTTTTTCAAATTTATAAGAATATGAGTCATTCCCCAATTTATAAATGGTCAAAGGATATAAGAAGGCAACTGCTAGATAAAGAAATCAGAGCTATATATAATTATGTGAAAAAATTCTCTAAATCATTATTGATAAGAGAAATGCCAGTTTAAACAACTTTGAGATATCATCTCACACATATCAGATTGACTAAAATGATAGAAGGAGAAAATGACAAATGTTGAAGGAGATGTAGAAAAAGTGGGACATTAATTCACTGTTGATGGAACTGTGAAGTAATCCAACCATTTTGGACAGCAATCTGGAACTATGCCCAAGGAATTGTGAATCTGTGTATACCCTTTGACCCACAAATACCACTATTAGGTCTGTTTCCCAAGGTGATCAGGGAAAAAGGTGAAGAACCTATCTGTTCTAAAATATTTGTAGCAGCACTCCTTGTGGTAGCAAAGAACTGGAAATTAAAGGAATGCTTATCAATTGGGGAATGGCAAAACAAGTTATGATATATGATTGTGATGGAAATAATGAGCAGGTTGGTTTTAGAAAAACATGGAAAGATTTGCACAAATAATGAAGAGTGAAATGAGCAGAACCAAGAGAACATTGTATGCAATAACAGCAATATTGTTCAAAGAATAACTGTGAATGCTAAGCTAGTCTGAGTATTACAGATACTTAAATGTTTAAATAAACTACAAATGACCTATGAAAGAAGATGATACCCCCCTCCAGAGAAAACTGGAAGTAAACTAAGTAAACTAAAAATGGAAATATGCATGGTATGGTTTTACACATATACACACACTTACATATACACACATATGTATACATGTATTTACACATATATAAATGTATGTGTATGTATCTGTGTCAAATGGTGGCTTTCTGTAGTGTGGGGTAGGGAGGGAAGGAGACAGCTTAGAACTTAAACTATAACCAAAAAAAATTTAATTTTAAAAAAGAACCTCCCTTTTTAGTTTTCACAAGCAGCTGTGGGAACTACTTCATGACATAAAAATGACCAAAGTACATAAAATGTATGGTTCATCTACTCCATTATTTTATTATGGTAGAACTTAAAGGGTGTTTTAAAGAATAATGCTCTTAGCATTGACTTGGCCAATTATG
The DNA here is from genome assembly GCA_028627135.1 of Pseudochirops cupreus. Lineage (NCBI taxonomy): Eukaryota > Metazoa > Chordata > Mammalia > Diprotodontia > Pseudocheiridae > Pseudochirops > Pseudochirops cupreus. Next base: position 8,421 of record JAQQSU010011496.1, read on the forward strand.
GATACCCCCTATATAGGCTATCTAAAATTGAAAATACTTGTATTCAGTAGTAATTTCTCTATTTTTTATAAAATGGTCTCTTTCAAACTTCAAATGGTATCCCCAAGTTCTGGTTCCTGATATGTGACAAAAGAATTGATCTTTTCAAATTCCATGCCCCCATAATTGTACAAGCTGTCACCATATCCTTTTCAGCCTTCATCTTTTCATACCAAAGGGTTCTAATCATCTTAATGCTTTCTTCCGCCCCACTGCCTCCATCATCTTAATTATTTTATCCACTCTTCACTGTAATACCCCCCGCATTTTGGTTTTGTTTTGTTTTTTTGAAAAATTAATTAGTTGATTACTTTTATAGATACCAAAATATTCATCACAGCACTTCTGGTTGAGGCAAAGAAATGGAAACAGAATGAGTTTTCTTTGGTTGAGCAATCTAAAAAATTATTATGTATGAATATAGTGGAATATTATTGTACTATAAGAAACATTGAATGTGAGGGATTCAGTAATTTAGCTCTGGCATACCTTGCCAGCCTTACCTCTAACCGCATGCCTGTATTCACCTTTCACCCCAATCTATTCATCATCTGACCTTACCATATTTTTAAACCTCTATTTTTATTTCTGTTCTCCCTTACTGTTCTCCCTCTCTCCTCCAAAATTTCTGCCTATCAGACTCTTAGCAGCAAAAACCTTACTTCTTTACTGAAGCTGTTTCCTAATTACTTCAGTTGGGCATAATCACTTCTCTAAAGTATAGCAGCCATGGTTTCTAACACTTTTGAGTAGCCTTATAGGAAAGGGGAAAGAGCACGGATTTGGAATCAGATCTGGGTTCTACTTCTGACTTTGACGCTTACATAGATATAATGACTATGGGCAAGTCACCGTTCCCAGAGTCTTTATTTTTCTCCTCTGTAAGACCTGAGAATCATAATAATACCTGTAGCATTTATAGGATTGTTGTGAGGTTAAAATAAGATTATATATGTACACAGTACTTTTCAGCAAACCTTCAAGATCTTTACTATTTATTACATGTCTCATCTCTACACCTACAAGAGGTTATTTCCATAACTGAAACAGAAAAAATCTACCTAAAGAAAATCCATTTGAGGGGCAGAGCCAAGATGGTGGAGTAAAAGCAGAAACTTCTCTGAGCTCTTGCTCCAGCCACCTCCAGTACCTGTAAAATATGACTCTAAACAAATTTCAGAGCTACAGAATCCACAAAGTGACAGAGAGAAATAAATCTCCTGCTGAAGCCAGACTGCTAAGCCAACAGGAAAGGTCAAGCAGGGAGCCAAGCTCAGTCCAGCATGAGCCATGGGGATCCAGACCCAGGGCGGCCCTGACCAGCAGCACAGACCAGCCGGAGCAGACTTCAGGAGAGTGAATCACCAGCAGCTGTGGTGGTTTCCAGACTTCTCAATCCATAAACAACAAAGAGAAAGTAAAAGGTCAGTGGGGAAGTCTGTTGGAACTGGGTGGTAGAAGAGCACTGTCTGGCCCCTACCCCTGGGGCAAGAGGTGGTGGAGGCGTGATGGCTGCAGCTACTGTCGCGTGGTTGCCTCCAGAGCTCCTGGCCCACAGATCACAGGTGGACCAAGCGACCATTCAGAAGGTAATTGCTCTTGCTTTGACCTGCCAGTATCTGGGTCGCAATCTTGAGTGGTGGTCCTTGGGTATGTAGCCAGTGTGCCAGAGCTTGTGGTGGCTGTAGAGAAGGCACCGTCCTCATAGCTCTGACAACAGCTCTGACAACAACTGAAAACCCTAGCGATTTGGGACACAGCTCTTTCCACTCTGGAAGCAGTGTTCTACTGTGGCAAAGAACTAAAAAGCTCAAAAGTCAGGTAATTGGCTGGCAAGATGAGCAAGCAGTGGAAGTGCAGTCAGACCGTAGAGTCCTTTTTGGGGGACTAAAAGGATCAAAACAAGGAGCCAGAAGAAGACAACAAAATCAAAACTCCTGCATCAAAAGCTTCCAAGAAAAATATAAACTGGTCATAGGCCATGGAGGAACTCAAGAAGGATTTTGAAAATTGTGTCAGAGACGTGGAGGAAAAATTGGGAAGAGAAATGAAAATGATGCAAGAAAATCATGAAAAGAAAGGAGTGTGGACAAGGAATAGGGTTTGAGGTTGCAAAGCAAAAGAAGAGGTAGAATGATAATAAATCATGATAAGATAAGGAAATTTCAGATTTCATGAAGATGGAAATGGTTCTTTTGGGGATAATGGCAAAGATCAAGAATCTGATTGCCCTTGTTGGTTGTGTTGGTTGTGTTGTAGAAAGAATACTTTTTCAGATATGGCTTGGCCTGGAATCACTGAGGCCCCCTTTAGGTTTTCTGTTCTATTCCATTGAGGTTTTTTTTCATCCCAATAAGAGAGTTTTGGTGTTTTTTTTTAATTACTGCTTTATTATACTTTTTGAAATCTGGTAGCACTTATCTCCCTTCACTTGTTCTCTTTTTTTACAATTCTTAAAAATATTACTGTCTATCGACTTTCACATATGAATTTTGTTGTGACTATGTGATTATATAGAGGAGTATTATATTTTATTCCCTTGTATTTTATTAAATCTATCAATTAGCTTTAAAAAAATTTAAAAATTAAAAAAATTAAATCATGAAAAGAGAGTCAACAGCCTGCTAAAGGAGACCCAAAAAATGCTGAAGAATATAACACTTTAAAAATAGACTAACTCAAATGACAAAAGAGGCCCAAAAAGTCAATGAAGAGAAGAATCCCTTAAAAGGCCAAATTGGTCAGATGGAAAAGGAATTTCAAAAGCTCACTGAAGAAAATAATTCTTTCAAAATTAGATTGTAGCAAATGGAAGCTAATGACTTTATGAGAAATCAAGATGCTATAAAACAAATCCAAACAAATGAAAAAATAGAAGGCAGTGTGAAATATCTCATTGGAAAAACCACTGACCTGGAAAATAGATCAAGGAGAGATCATTTTAAAATTATTGGACTACCTGAAAGCCATAATCAAAAAAAGCCTAGACATCAAAAAAATCAAAAAAAAGAAATTTTTTTTTATCTTTAAACTTTTATTTATTTTAGTTTATATCATTCATTTCCATGAGATTTTGAGTTACAAATTATCTCCCCATCTTTCCCCTATCCACCACCCCAAAACAGTCATCCCATTGTATAACCCCTCCCCCAATCTGTTCTCTCCTACGTCCTCCCCCATAGCTCCTCTGACATTCTAGTAGGGCAGGATGGATCTCCCTACCACAGTACCTGTGTATCTTAAGTTCTAGTTGGATGTAGTTAATAATGATAATAATAATTGTATATATATGTGTATATATATTTTTAACATTTGATTATAGAACTTTAAATTCTAGATTCTTTCTCTTCCTCCCTCGTCACTCACCCCCACTGGAAGGACAGGCAATCAAATACAGGCTGAACATGTGTAATTACACAGAACCTCTCCACATTGGGCATATTGGGAGAGACTGATTACATGTCCCTTCCTCCTCTCCCACCCCCCCGCCCCCATTCCACTCTCTACCCTGTCCCTGTTCCTCTACAGAAGTGTGCACTTTCATCAACCCTCCCCCTATCCTACCCTCCCCTATATCATCCCACCTCTCATCCCCCTTCCCCCTACTCTCCTGTGTGGCAAGATACCCAGTTTAGAGTTTATGTCATTCCTTCCCTAAGCCAAATTCAGTGAGAGTAAGGTTGATTCTTTCCCT
>JAQQSU010011497.1:0-12152 GCA_028627135.1 Pseudochirops cupreus
ATATATGAACAGTTTTTTTTTTGTTTGTATTTTTTAAGGGTCAAAAATCTTTTAAATTATGTTCATTAGTTCAGGGGAAAAGTCAGCATCCTGAACTTCAGAGAAAATCCAAACAGAGAAAATAGAGAAAATACAAGCAGAGAAATAAAAACCAACAGACAGGGCTTCTAACTATCTGAGAAATTAGCACAGGTCAACAGACAGATTCAACTCTCTGACCAAGGCAATATATACATAGTTACAGGGAGAGAAGCACCAACATTTGGAATTCTCTCCTTTTTCTTTTCTGACTCATGACCTCCAAGTCTCAACTAAAATCCTACCTTGTGAAGAGAAAGTCTTTCCAATCCCCCTCAACCCAGTTCCTCCCCTGGGTTGAATGTCTCCAAAAACCAGTGAGCCCCTTGACAGCTACCCAGAATCTTATCTGGTCAAATTGCAACAACACTCTTCCAATGAGTGAGCCCTAAGCAAAATACTAGCCTCAGAGTATTTATACCCTCCTGACTCAGTGCCTAATTAGAAATTAACAAAAGGTGTGAAAGCCTTCCTATAAGCAAGCCTCCCCTAAGCAAGCTTCCCTTAATGGGCTCCACCTGAAGCCTAATAATGGGCAGGGAGGATCTTATGTCCCATTAACATCACAGCTCTCTACTTACCTCTACTCCTTTCAGGACTAGCACCATGATAAAATCAACAATCACTGTTGAGGAAAAGAATGTGTCAATCTGCTGCCTTCCAGCTTCACTCACTGTATCAGCAAGCACCCTAGCATACCCAGGATGGTTGCTAGCACAGGTTCTTAGATCTGCATTTCTAAAGGAAAGCAACTCAAAATGGGTTAACAATCTTACTTTAATCAATCAAACATATATAATTTACTTAGTTCAGGGGGAAAAGTCAACACCCTGAACTACCAGAGAGGCAAGCATCAATATCTGGGTTTTCAAAGCTGGGGGGCTCAATGGCTGCCCAGAGTCTGGTCTTGCCAAATCACACAGCTCTTTTCAAAGTGAGCCCCAAAGCAAAAACTCACATCAGGGTATATATAGCCTTCTCCTGGATCAGAGAATGTCACAACCCTCTTGACCAATTGCCCAATCACAAAGCAATAAGGTATGGGTATTCCTGAAAAACAAGCTTCCGGCCACAGGCTCCACGTGACCACATTCAGTCCATTAGGGGCAGAGTATATTTTCAAATCAGGGAAGGTTCTCAGAGTCGCTTAAACCTATCAAAGGGCCTAGGGACAGGGAAGATCTTCAGATTCCCAAAACATTTGGCCCCAAGATCTTTCATGCCCATTACATGGGCAACTGAAATCTGCATTAGCATTAACATCTCTTAAGTACAATATAATCCCCACAAAATAGAGACATCACATTTGCAAGATCCATAACATAGCAACTCATTACCAGCAATCCAAAACAAAAGTATCCAAAACAAAAGTGTCCAAATAAAGTTCTCATGGGGAAAGGTGTCCTTCCCCCCACACTGCCCTTGCAGGCTTCTTCCTGGCACTTTCAGGTGCAGACTCTAATGAGCCAAGTCCCAGTCTTAACACTGCTCCAGCCCCTGCTTCCAAGTGCTGAGGGGTGACTGGACAACAAAAACAACAGGGTAGGGTCCTTGGGGGTCCATGGCACTTCACGCCACCCACCATAGACACAACTCTATCCTTCCCCAGTTTTCGTTTTTAAATAAAATTTTATTGATATAGTTTGTTATTTCCATCATTTGAATTTTTCCCAGCATTCTTCCCTCATCCTCTCCAAGACAGAAATTTCATGTAACAAATATAATGTATTATGGGGGGGAGGGAGATCATGTGCCATGCCCGTGATCCGTGAACCTTTACAAAAGTGGAGAGGTGGCTGTATCTTCTCTGTCTCTTCTTTGGGTTCATGCTTCTCACGTGCACTTCTATAGCATTAGCTTTTGATTGTTTTCTGATAATTCTTGCCATTTCCTTTGTCCTAAAGTAGTCCTAAAACCTGCCTAGAGAACAGTAGGCAGAAGCAGCCTTGCTGGCTTCCCTAGGATAGCTGATTTCCCTTCTATACAGCTCTCTCTTAGGAAAGGAAAAAAGCAAGAAGAATCTCAGCAGCTCCCACCCCCAAAACAAGAGAGGTCAGTCTCTGAAGGGTTCACACCATCAACCCTTTTGCAGCAAAAGGTTACTAGCAGACTATAGGCTGTCTGTAAGTGACAGCCAGGGGTTTACATCTCTCATTAGGAAGTAGCAACACACATGCCTCAGTTCAATCCACATTGGCAAAGTTTGGGCTTGGCAGCTGGGGAACAATCTGTGGGGTCCATGGAGTGAGACTGGGGTATGTACAGCCGCAGAGGAAGGAAGCTCACAATGGCCAAGCCAAGGGACCTGGTCATTAGTGTTGATGGTCGAAAGGTGCTGACCTCAGTCTGCCCTGGGTGAGGTGGCTTCTAAGCAGGCAAACATTGACCAAGTAGACATTATTCATGGCTGGAGTCTCTGGGCTGGTGATTAACTGACTAACAGTGCCTCCTGTTGTTCCTACCAGGTGTTGAATGGTGAGCCAGCAAAGGAATTTTCAGTCATGTGGTTGATAGTGTTTACAGGAATGGGGAACTCTCATTTGTGGGATCAATATTGGTAGCACAGGTGACATCAACAGGTATGGAGTAGTTTAAAGCCACAGGAGCTATGGTGGCATTGGGCAGGGACAAGGTGCAGGAGTCATTCTTTTTTTTTTTTCTGTCCTATTGTGTGCATTTCTGTGAGGTGAGAAGAGGAGGTGGGGTTACCTACCACTGTAGTTTCTGACTTTGGACTATTTCCTATTTATACAAAATTAATCATAATAATATCATTAGTTCAGGCAGAAAACTTTTATTAAATGAAAAGAGGAAAACAAAATAATTATAACTCCACATATGAACAAGAGAAGGGAAATACAATAATGATCACATCACAGTCCACATGCTGAACTGGATCACATTCTCCTAATTAAGTACTGGGGTAGCTGGAGCACACAGAGAAATCTAGGAAGGAGTCACATAAATAAGGGCAGCTCAAGAGGACAGGACAACTTATACCTCTGAGACTGTAGGTGTCCATTTTCTTCATGAACATTCTCTGCCATAAAAAAGCTGCTTTTTCTGATAACTGTTTTTAAGATTCCCCCGACTGTTTTCCTTTTAGACAAACCAGCATTTCTTCTGCTCTCAAATTAATGAAACTAAAGTCTATTGCCTTCTCTTTCTTTCTGTCAGTCTAGTAACTCATTCAAAAAAGAACCTGAGATCAGTTTAATTTGGTCTGATTAAGGCATACTTCTCACTGAAGGATTATCAGTGAACATCGAGGAAAGGAAGTAGTCTAACATAATCTTGTTGCAAAAGTTTTTCCAGAAATCAAAATCAAAGTCACTGACTTGGAGCTTGTGCATTTCTGCTCACATTAAAAAAAAAATCAGAACATTTGTTCTTTTCCAACTATCCTGGAGCACTTCCTTTCCATATGACCATTCTGTCAAAAATATTTTTTCTTTTTTTTTTTTTTGCATCACCATCACTTCCCCCTTTTCAAGATTGGAAGTCAGATGAGAGGTTTGGTCTGGATGAATACATCTGTGGATGCTCAGTATCCCAAATGAAATAGTATAGAGGGACAAGAGAAGAGAGCCCAGGAAAGAGTCTGAGTGGGCACCCACAGCTGAAGAACAAGAAAATGAATCTGAGTACCAGGTAGGAGAGGAACCAGGAGAGAGAAATATCAGGAAATCTTTGAGAAAAGAGATTATTAAGAAGGGAGCAATCGACAGGGTCAAAGGCTACAGAAAAGGCAAGAAAGATGAGAACTGAGAAAAGAGTATGGTATTTGACAATTAAGTGATCTTTTGGTAATTTTGGCAAGAGCAGTTTCCATTGAATGGTGAGTTAGGAAGCCAGAGGGCAGAGAATGAAGAAGGGAATGACAAGAAAGGTTGTGAAGATATTGGTTCTAAATGGATTTCTCTAGGAGTTTAGCTGTGAATAAAAAAGGAGAGCTATAGGATGCTAACATGATATGAGTCACCTTTTGGTGAATAGAGATTTTTTTAATGTAATATGAGTCAAACTTCTCAGCTGAGTGGGTTGGAGAAACAATGATAAATGTGAGGACAGAGGAAAGCATTTAGAAAGGCCACTGTGGTCAGTGAGTTGGTAAATCAATTTGGGATATAGAAAAGGAATACACTTTGAGGGTTGGATTGAGACTGTTTAACAATTCCTTTTTAAAATTAATTCATTTATTCATTTTTTAGCTTAGAACATTCAGTTCCACAAGCTTTTGAGTTCCAAATTTTCTTCACCTCCTCTACAACCACTCCCCCAACACAACATGCAATCTAATATAGACTCTACATATACATTCACATAAAACATATTTTCACATTACTCATGTTGCAAAGAAGATTTTTAACCAAAGGAATGAACCCAGAGAAAGAAAAAGCAAAGCAAAAACAAAAACAAAAAAGAGAGCAAATAGTATGCTTTGCTCTGCCTTCAGACTTCATAATTCTTTGTCTGTATGTGGATAACATTTTCCATCATGAGCCTTTTGGAGTGGTATTAACGTTCTGTAGTGGACCCAGTCTCTGTATGTTTTTTTCTCCACCTTTATTCAGTAGCTTGGTGAGGAAGAGCAATGGCATGAGATGGTGAGAGTAATCCAAAGTTGAGGTGGACAGATCAGGTCTGCAACAGAATAAAAGAGTGAAGGCATCCAGAGATGAGTGCTTTGCAAAGCTGATCTGATTCCCTAAGAAGTCTGGATAGGGAAGGAAGAGAGAGTTGTCAGTGAATGGAATGTTATTGTTATTGTTTATCCTTCCTTTTGGAAGAGGACTATGATATCAGGAGGGTGATGTTGCAAGTGAATTGGATTTAAGTGAGGCAGAGCTGTGCAAAGTCACCAGCCTCACACTCTTCTCTGTAACCATCTGGGTCCAGTGGCAAGACATAGATCAGGATGCTAGACATAGGCCCTAAATGTAGTGGGAGACTTTGGTCTTTTTAAGCTGAAGTCTTAGTTTGTCTGAGACAATACTTATTCAGTGATTAAGGCTAAGTAAGAAGGAATGAGTCAAATAGTGGCCTTTTTTGCCTAGTAAAAATAAATAAAGCTGAGAGGGGAAGAACTTTAGGGTTTCTGTCATAGCCCAAACAATGCCCAAGTGAGGCTTGGTCTGGTAACCATTTTTGGCCAATCAATGGGAGTCAGAGTGATTTGGGTTTCCTGCCTGGTCCTTAAAAAGAAATCTAGCCCATAAACTCAAAAATACCTTGTGAGATTTAGGGATAGAAATGTATATCCTTTGGGCAGAGCACCTACAGGTAAGGGTATGATTCCCTATGTAGACAAAGGGAGAAGAGGGAGAGAGAGGAAAGAGGGAGAGAGGGAAGGAAGAAAGGAAGGAAGGAAGGAAGAAAGAAAGGAAGGAAGGAAGGAAGGAAGGAAAGAAGGAAGGAAGGAATGTCCTGTGTTATCCAACTGAGTAACAACTTGGGCATAACTGGAGGGACTGGATAACCTAGGACTGTGGAAATGGATACATTGATTTTCTTGAGCTCTCCCCCCCCTCCCCCGCCAAATTATCCAGGTAACTAGAAAAACTATATGAGTGATGACTGTATTGGCTTGACATACCAGCAATCATTTGCAGTGCCCAAGAGTAGACCTTACTAGAAGTACAAAAAATCAGCAACTCTGAAGACAAAAGCTGCTCATAGCAGCTTTGAGCAGACCCTGAGCCATTGCATCCTTATCTGCAAAGACACCCCTAATTGTTGAGTATGGGGCTTTAAGAATATCCTCTTTTTAGAGGAGGAGTCCTTGTCAAGCCATGAACTGTGGAATGCTTATCACTAAGAATGCCTTCAGATTTTGTATCAAAGGGGAACAGCTCTGACACCTGGAATTCCTCACTCACTCCTCTCCTTGGGGATAGAACTTACTGAATCATTCCTTTCTAAATCCACCTTTTCCCCAAAATTCCTTAGCTTCCTTTTCTTAAAATATACATAAATTCTTCCCATCCAATACTTGGTGTATTGTCCTGTTCATCACAGGCTGGACAACAACCATGCACATGATTTTTTTTTTCCTTCCCTGCTTGATACAATCCTTCTTTGATTTCACTGGCATTTTCTTCCTCTGGTTTTCTTCCCTTTAGGGAAAGGTATGTGTGTGGGGGTGAATTTAAATCTAGAGAACTGGCCTTTGCATTCTCTGGGCATCTTCCCCTTTGGGGGAAAGAGAGATCTAAATTCACTCAAGAGAGGGAATTAAAGTAAGTCATCATTCTTCATCCACTGCCATCTCAGAAGAAAAGGAAAAGAGTGGACAAAGTAAGAAACAAAAGAACCAAAGAGATTTGCATTACAGTGTGTCTGGTTCTGGGTTAAGCACCATACATATATACCATCATTTGATTCATACAACAACCCTAGGAAGTAATGCTATAGTTATATGCATTTTACAGTTAAAGGAACTGAAGCAGATAGAGATTTAGAGAGATGACAAGGGTCATGCAGCTACTAAATATCTGAGGCCCTGAATAGTAGTATTTTTCCTTTCGGATGCTGTGTACTCCAAATTAAGTATGTTACTGCAACTGCCAATCACTTGAACTGGCAGATCCAAATTGGGCTTGGAAAACCTGGCAACATTAAATGTTCTCCCCTTTCTAGAGGTATCTTCTTGCCATTGCCAACCTTACCCTGGAATTCAAGTAAACAGAACTAGCACAGATTTGAATGACCATTCATACATTAAAATAATTATATGACATTTACAGAGAAAATGACAACCAAAATTATTGACAAGGATAGTGGTCTTTTCTTTTTTCCATGACCAGAATTTCTGCCAGTATTCTTCCCCCATCCTGTATAAGACAGCCATTCTATATAACTAATATTTATTACAGAGGAAAAAATGGAAAGGGGAAAAAATGGAAAGGGGAAAAAAATCAAACTGATCAACACATTGAAAAATTCTACAGAAATATTGAATGTACCACACCAATTTTTCTTCCAACTTTGTAAAAGAGTACAGTGGGAGTGTCTTCTCAAATTTCTTCTTTGATTCCATGTTTATTTATAGGAAATTTGCAGTGCTGTCCTGAAAAATTCCCCCTCTAGGAATAGGACTGAGTGAAGGTAGCAACAGAAAAGAGAAGCTGCTTCAGATTTCTCCAGACTTGATGGAAAGGCAAATGTGGAGAAAAGCATTTTTCACAAGCCATTGGCAAAGCTCTTCAGGGCTTGGCTGATCTCTGATTTGATCATGGAGGAGAATGAGGATTGCAAAATGGAACCTCACATACTTCGCAGCAGGCAGCAAATATGGCAATATATTGATTGGGTCGAGGTGCTCTAACTGCTGATGTCATTAGTACTTAAGCCCAGGAAATACGTGCAAATCTGGATTTACATGCTTGTGTTTCATGGTGTTGGTTTTGAGCCTCTAGAGAGTGCTGGGGGGAATTGCCATAGAATCACAACAAAGATGAGCAATAAGAGAGCCAGGACAGCATGGAAAAGAATCCCCCAGACAAAGTAACAACGGCTGGACTGGGTTTCTGGGGGTGATAGGGTTGAACATCCCCCTGCAGAAAAGTTCAGTGGTTGGTTTCTTCATATACCAATGTCAGAGCCCAAGAGTCTTTTGTTTCTGGCTGAACAGTATCCATTGAAATGAGCTGGGTTTGGGCTCTTCTTGTACAACTCCCCAAAGTGATGTGTCTGGTACTAGGACAATGATTTCTCTTTCACTTCTTGCACCTGTAGAGAGAAGTACTAATGTCAAAATAACTTTGATTAGCCAACATGGTAAAAAATGAGCCCAGTCAGTTGCTGCTTACCTCAGAGCTGTTTTGACTGTTACACTTAACTTTCCTTTACCATTGGGGTGTCAGCTAATGAATTCCCCTTTGGTTGCAAGATTCTTTTCTGAATCTCCACCGTTTGATACTCAATCACTGAGAGGGGAATTACTTCTGTTCTTTAGTACTTCTGAGGATTAACTCAAACAAAGCTTGCAGGTGAGAAAGAGGAGTCAAACCCTGTATGTTCCTTTCTCTAGGAGATGGATTGTAAAAGGTAAGAAATGGAGGGCAGAGCCTCTGAGGAGAGGGTACCGTCAATAACTCTCAAAATTTAAACAAAATTAATGTAGAACATGTCACTGTGAGAAGAAAATATAATTCTCACTGATTTTTTATAAAGTTTTGAAATATTAAGAATGCCTGTCATATATAAAAGGGTGATTGCATAAGTAAATTTGAAGAGTGGGGAATCATCTACCTGTCACATTTATGAGGAGAAGAATTCATGACCAAATAAGAGATGGAAAGCATTATGAAATGTTAGATAGGTAATTTTGATTATATTAAATTGAAAAGTTTTTGAACAAGAAAAAAAAACAATCTCTGATAACGAACTCATTTCTCAAATATATACAGAACTGAATTAAATTTATAAAAATACAGGCCATTCTGCAATTGAGAAATGATCAAAGATCTAAACTGGCCATTTTCACATGTTGAAATCAAAGCTATCTATGGGCCTATGAAGAAGTACTCTAAATCACTTTTGATTAGAGAAATACAAATTAAAACAACTCTGAGGTACCATCTCATACCAGTCAGTTTGGCGAATATGACAAAAAAGGAAAATGATAAATGTGGAATAGGATGTGGGAAAATTGGGATACTAATACATTGTTGGCAGAGTTGTGAACTCATGCAACCATTCTGGAGAGCAATATGGAAATATGCTCAAACAGCTACCAAACCGTATACTGTTTGAACCAGCAGTACCACTACTAGGTCTGTACCTTAGAGAGATCAATTTTCACAGACCTGCAAGAAAAGGGGCATTTTCCCAGGTGAAAAACCTACCGTGGTTGTCCTATTGGAAGACTTCTAGGTCAGGAATACAGTTCCAGCTGGAGTCTAGGCTCTGAGATTTTTCAAACTGAGACAGTAGTAGTCCTTTATATTCCTTTTCCTCCCAGAGTTCTCCTTCCCTTTCTATTTACATAAAGAAGGTGTGAATTCCAACCTCAGTACCAGTGGTATACTAGCAAAATCTTTTGGTTCTGCCTTACCAATCTCCATCAGTACTTAGTACTCACTCCTTCAGCTCTCTACTTAGCATCCTCCTTTAATTAACATTTAATTCTGAAATCCTTTTGATTGCATCACACCATGCAAACAATGAAGAGGGAGTTTTCATTCTTGATGAATTAACAACATCAATTTCCTAAGCACCACTAAGTGTAAATTACTTAGACTTGTGAATACTTGGGTGATTAAAAACTACTGGGAGTGCCTTCCATTGTCCACAGAAAGCTTACTTTTTTTCTTATGATATATCAAACCTGTTATTGTACCCCAATTGTGAGAAATATGCTTAGTCTAGCAATAAATATTTATTTGAAAGCCAGGAAGGTTTTCATTACATTTATTTTACATTTATTCTTTCTGAATAAATGAGTAGCTCCCTTAATGGAGTATGCCGACTCAGACAAATGTGAACCTTTTTACACTGCTGCCATTATAATTTCCCCTCAGACAAATGTGAACCTTTTTACACTGCTGCCATTATAATTTCCCCGTCTTGCTCTCCATTGGCTAGGTGTAACTTCCTAAACTCCCCAGGTCATGCTCCTCTCAAACAGCTCTGCAAGTATGCTTACAAGCATCTAACCCCCTACCTGATCAAAACCTTGAGCCTTCTAAATCACAGCTCTATGGTCAAAGGATATGACCAGGCAGTTTTCAGATGAAAAAAATTAAAGCTGTCTATAGTCATATGAAAAAATGCTCTAGATCACTGTTGTTTAAAAAAATACAAATCAAAACAACTCTTAGGTACCGCATCACACCTGTCAGAATGGCTAACATGACAAAACAGAAAAATGCTAAATGCTGGAGAAGATGTGGGAAACTTGGATCGATAATATATTGCTGGTCTAGTTGTGAACTGATCTAACCACTTTGGGGAACAATTGGAACTATGCCCAAAGGAATATAAAAATATGCATACCCTTCGAACCATCAATACTGCATCTAGGACTGCATCCCAAAGGCATCATACAAATGGGAAAAGGACCCACATATACAAACATATTTACAGCAGCTCTTTTTGTGGTGGCCAAGAACTGGAAATTGAAGGCATGCCCATCATTTGGGGAATGGCTGAACAAGGTGATACAAATGTAATGGAATACTATTGTGCTATAAGAAATGGTGAGCAGGTGGACTTCAGGAAAACCTGTGAAGACTTATTTGAATTGATGCTAAGTGAGGGGAGCAGAACCAGGAGCACATTGTACACAGCTACAGCCACATTGTATAATGACTAACTTTGACAGATATAGCTCTTCTCAGAAATGCAAGTATCTAAGACAACTCCAAAAGGTTCAGGACGGAAAATGCTATCCATATCCCTAGAAAGAATTATGGAGTCTGAATGCAAATGGAAGCATATTATTTGCTCTTTTATTCTTTTCTTTTGTTTGATTTCTATTGTGAAGCACTGATTTAAATCTTTCAATGGATTGGAATTTCCTTTTAGGTATGTTGTATCAAGTGAAATTTTTTAAATAAAATTTTCAAATATTAATTGAGAGGGAGGATCCAAGATGGTGAACTAGATGCAGAACCCAGTCAACTTTATCACTGAATTTTAAAGTAATATTTTCTCTAGTACTTATTCATAGCCTTTTAGTTTCAACTGTATGAGAAAAATATATAGTTGTTACACAATTATCTCCATCTCCTAAACCATCATCATTATCATCACTGTAAGAATTTGAACCTTTCACTTGACCATTAAGTAACTTTGAAGCTGTCATGTCCTTTTGAAAACTTCCCTCAGTAGGAGAGTCTGTTAATCTGGGCTTCAAAATCACATGTGTCTTTAGTCTTCCTTATCTCTTTAGAAGAGATTATATCATCTCCATTTACAAAGTATCAGATTGTTTTTCAAGCTCTTCCAGAAGGTCTTCTTTTCTTTCTAGTTCATCAAGTCAAGCCCACAGTTCCTTCTCGCTGAGGAAACTGCCTTCAGATTTTGGGTTGTCTATAAAATTTGCTTCAAAAACATCTTTTTGGCTTTGAATGAAGTGTATGAGCAGTTCTGTGCTTTCCTTTACCTCCAATGTCACTTTTAATGTCTTCTCTTCTATCAACAGTATCACCTGCTGCATCACTCATTCTCTTCAAATCTGTGAATTCAACTCTCTATTCAAAATTCTGAAAATACCTTTGCTAGCTCATCATTCAATACCTGGTAGTCACAACAGGAGGCACTATCAGTCAGTTAGTCACCAGCCCAGAGACTCCAGCTCTGAATAGTGTCTACTTGGTCACCCTTTGCCTGGTTAGAATCTACCTCCACCAGGCCAGACTGATGTCAGCGCCTTATGACCAGCAACAGTAACGACCAGGTCCCTTGACTTGGCCACTGTGAGCTTCCTTCCCTGCAACTGTACATATCCCTGATTTAGCCGAAGTCAGGGCTTAGACATTGTATTTTAATTAGGGCCTTTTGGTGATGCACCTAGTGGATTCACATAAGGCCAGCTCTCTAAAGACCCCCTGGAGTTACACTTAAAAGATTTATATCTGAGACCCTGACTGCAACCAGGCCATTTACCCCCAAACTTCAGATACCTAAAAAAGACAAGTCTTTTATAAAATTATGAATCCTGTTGATTGGGTGTTGGGGTGCCTATGTTTGTAACATCCAGTTGTAACTTCAGTATGTAAAATCACACTTATGTTTGGGTACCTATTTTTGTAATATCAGCTTGTGTAATGAAGTTGTAAAATCACACTTCCCCCAGCCTAAAAGCATTAACTCTGCCTCTTCCCTAGGTCAGCACTCTGCCTAGCTGCAATTCATGAACTGCTTTATCCCTGCTTGGTACAATAACAAGCTATACTTATGAATCCTTCACAAAAGCATTTATAAACAATCCCTTTAGTTTAGAGAAATGTATAGCCCCCTTGTTCTAGTGGCCAGCTGCACCTATGAATCCTTCAATGCACTATCAGTAAGCTAACTCCTCTCCAATTAGGCACATCCTGGATCCCCAATTAGTCTAGCTTTCCAAC